>PVIW01004149.1:0-142134 GCA_004026585.1 Noctilio leporinus | reverse complement strand
CCTTCAGTGGTCAGGGGAACGGGGTAGGGGGTAGGGGGAGGTAGAGGCAAAGAAGGGGAGCAGCTTAGACAAGAACCTAGTATAAAGGAACCATGGACATGGACAACAGGTGGGATTGACTTTGGGGGGAATGGGTGGGTGGGGAGGGGGACAGAGGGGAGCAAAAAGGGGATGGATGTAATACAACAACAATAAAATTAAAAAAAAAAAAAGAAGACTCACACCTCATACTCTCAGGCAGTGCAGTTGGGGGGATTCTCTTCTTAGGGCTGTGGACTTGGGCCAGTGGGTGAATTTTTTCTAATTCCATTTTGAAGGACAGGAAAGACATTTATTGGTTCCTAGCTCTTGTTAAGCATCTCAGACCTAGTTCCTGGCTTCAATTCCAGCCTCTGTGGAGGATTTAGAATCTCAACCTGCAATGCACATGTATGGTTTAGTTGTTCTAATGGCCATAGAGCTTCAATTCATACTGCAATGTTTCTGGCACCTGCAGTTCCTCATTTTTGTTTTCAAGGTTGTATTTCAAATTTTTAAAATCCATATGCAATTATATGTTATTTCTGTGTGTTTTGAAAGGGAGGAAGGCTTCATGCATGAGCACAGCCTTCCATTTCGACCTAGAATCTCTTCCCCTTCTTTATTGGTAGCTTCCCATTTACACATGGGTTGTGTTCCAAATATTATTTTGTAAGTTAGTTATTTTGATGTCAAATATATTTTTTCATAATAAGAAAGTAGTGTGACAATCAGATAAATGATAATGTAAGCATCACTGCTTAGGACAGGTGAGCTACAAGGTTTGGTGAAATCCATTAAAAATCCAGCTTTCAGGCTGGCAGGTTCAGAAATGTAATTTCTTTGCTTAGCAACTGTGGATCCATCTCTTGTGAAAGGGCTCATTCAGATAACACAGTCTGATGTGTAAAATCAGAATGCAAATTTTATAATTTATCATGAGAGCTGTAACTGTTGAGGGATTGGACATTTAAGACCTCCTGCAGCACATTCTCTCCCTGCAGGCAAGCTCTGTGGGAAGCCACATAATAATGAGGAGGTCTCCTATTGAGCATAGAATATAAGCAAAGGGGTTTTTAATTATGTGATCTTGAAAGTTTAATGGCCTCAGGGCTTGACAGCTGGCTGAAGCCCTGCCTGTAATAGGGAGTTCTCTTGCCAGTGAGACCATTGCAGTTAAAGCCATTTAACAAGGTGTCTTGTCCTATGGACCGAGCTTGAGTCATTGCTGCCAACATTTGTTTTTCTGATTCTCTCTTTTCTATGCTTCCATGGTCGAGCCTATTCTTTCTTTAAATTTGTTAATATCTTTAGTTCAGTTTTGCTTGGGCCTGGGAGCCATTCTGTTTTAATGCAATTTTGCAAAGCTCTCTCTGATGCACTCTGGATGATTTCATAACTTAACTATCAGTGTGTAATCTTATTTATAGCTTCTTGGTAGGAAGGAAGAAGACCAACTCATAGATGGCTCCCTTCCTCTCACAGTGATGCTTATAACCATTATTTTTTTCTAACGCTGTATTTGAAAAATTTCAAATTTACCATATAAAGTTGTAAGAATGGTTCAGTAACCACTTATATACTATACTGTTCATCTAAATTCAACAACTGATATTATTTGGTTGTGTTTACTTTATTTATGTATATAAACATTTTCCTTTGTTTTGATGGATAATGAGTTAGTAAGTCATAGACATCATGCAATTAAACCAACTAATAAATCAGCATGCATTTCCTAGGAATAACTACATTCTTTTACGTAACCACAATACTATTACCACACTCAAGAGAAAATATTATTTCATATTCCATCTTTGAATTTCTTCAGTTATTCCAACAAGGTCTTCCCTAGAGGCACTATTATTAGTCATATTTGTGGGAAAAACACATTCAGGATTTGCGGTGGCAAGAATATCTTAGCCTGTCCTCGGTGCAACCTAACATAGGTATAATCTCTCTCCTTTGCTCCTCCCACTTCCAACAGCTGGCTTTTGGAAAGGATGATATTGGGCAAAAAGAAATTATAGCAAGACCAAGACAGGAGAATCAATTTATAGGTAACTGGAGTTATGATTTATTATCTTATTGACTTTAACAAACTGTGTATACTCTTCCATTTGTTTTCCAAATATACTCAGGGTTAAACTTTTATACTCAGGCATTACCATTTCATAGCTGGGGCCAGAGGCAACCAAAAGACATTGAATAGAAATCCTGGAGTTCCTTCTGCTTTGTTGCCAAATGTTACTATTTATAAGAGTACTATTCACCACCCTTCCCTTCATGATGGTGTCTGAAGTCATCTGTGTTGAAAGAACTTAATACAGGCCGCCTCACAGGTGTCCTAGGAAACATTCTGTATGTTCTGGATCAAGGCTGGGGATGTTGCAGTGTGTACTGGGGGAACCCTTGTCTTCAAGATGCTAGGCCTGTCTCCTGGCTCTTGGAAAACTAGAAGATGGCCCTCCCTGAGAGAGCATCACTGTATTATCTGCATCTCGCTCTTTTAAAAAAATGATATTTAAAGGAGCTATCCAGTGGATGCATGGAATGCAGATATCTCAGGAAACAGAAGTGTAAGTGGCAAGGATAGATAGATAATAGTTGAAAAAAAAATCACCATGGAATTACTGTATCTTCTTTTCATCTCATTCTTATAAATAATAAATGTTCTCATCGACTTCATAAGAAGTCCTATTCTACAAAATCTCCCATTCTTCCTCTTAAGATAGGCTTCTGCATATCTTTCAGTCTGGTTTGTTCAAAGCTTAGTGAATACGTAGGAGCCCTCAACCAGTCTTGCGTTCTCAGACACAGACCCGCTAGGGCAGGGCTGGATTCTGGTTCAATGCTGAGGAAGAGACCACCTGCATACACAGAGCACAACTACTTGGACTGAGACCAAGACCATTTCTGCTATTGGTATTACGCCAGGCCAATTCAGAAAAGCCACTGTGGTAGACATTGTAACTATCTGCCAAATGTTCCCTTCTACTCTCCCTGCTCAATGAAAGCTGACTATTCCAGGTGGCTTCATTCCTAGTCAGCCACTCAATTTCTCTGCCTCCCTTGTAGCTAAACATGTATACATGTCACAAGCTGGCCAATGAGACCTGGATGGAAATCTTCCTTTCTCCTTCTTAATTTTTTGAAAGGATGATGAAATGGACTTTGACTTCAAAGAGGGTGCTGGAGATAGTCATTCATTTAACAAATACTTAGTGCACACCTACAAAGTGCCGAGCATTGTGTTAGGTGCTGGTGAATGAAGCTCTTACCATCTCTGTTCTTCTGCGATTTACATTTCTAATTACAGAAGCAAGTCAGTCAAGTAACTAATCAAACTGGAAAATATTAGTTAGCAATGGGATGAAAATAAACTTGGGGGTATTGGAGGCTACGGGTGGCTGGCAGTCAGGGAAGACTTTTCAGAGGACTCATCTACTTGACGGT
This sequence comes from Noctilio leporinus, assembly GCA_004026585.1. Classification (NCBI taxonomy): domain Eukaryota; kingdom Metazoa; phylum Chordata; class Mammalia; order Chiroptera; family Noctilionidae; genus Noctilio; species Noctilio leporinus. The sequence continues at coordinate 138,663 of PVIW01004149.1, read as the reverse complement.
CTAAAAAACAAAAAGAGGGTAGCCATTGAACCTCTGAATATCTTAGGGTAGAACAGATCTCTAAGGCCAGAATGACCTTTGAGGATTCAAGGATGAGAGAAATGACTGCTGAGACTCGGGGTGCAGAGGACAATGATAGTTCAGTGAGCTGAGTATTATAAGAGGAAATGTACAAGGGGCTTGGGCAAAATGGAGCAGGGTGTGTGACTATACCTGCCTGGGTCTTTTGTCTTGCAGGTCATTCAGGTCTCCTGGGGACTCCCCTGGCCCACAGGAGAAATTCAGGCAATGCTGGCTCTACCTGCCTCTGTGCCCTGCCTCTTTCCTACATTGCTCCACAAAATCTGTTTGCCAGGTGAGCCCAGTGCCAGACCTGGCCTTTTCTAAGCACCTGGTTAAAGAAGAGCTTTCCCAGAATTCTCCAAATGCCTAATGTCCTCATTTGAGGCATAAAAGTGTTTCTAAGAATGGTATGAATAGGGACATGCTTTTGAAAAATCTCTTTAATGCTTCCAAAATTGGTATTTAAGTAGGATAATGATGTGGTTTATAAAAAAAAATGTGTTAATTTGAGAGAGAGAGAGAGAGAGAGAGAGAGAGAGAGAGAGAGAGAGAGATAGGTTGCCTCTCATATGTACATGCCCCAACTGGGAACCTACCTCCCAACCTTTTGGTGTATGGGATGATACTCCATCCAACTAACTGAGCCACACTGGCCAAGGCTGTTTTCCTGCTCTATTATTACTCTCATTAGATGTTTTATCTAAGAAGGAATGAAAATGCATTTCCTAAGAAAAATGTGTAAAAGTAATAAAATTATTTAAAATTAAGATTAAAAAAATAATGGTTGATTTTTGTTAGAATAAAGTAGTTTATATCAGTTACAACTGGCTATAATGAACACTTCTTCAGGGGCGTGTGGCAGACTGCAGAATAGCTTCAAACTCTTTCCAGTGCTGCATCTATTCTCTCCCCACACGGACCCTGTGATTTACTTTGGCCAATGGGGTGTTGCTGATGAGATGCAAGCAGAGGCTTGAAAAGTGCTTGCACCTTGGGGATTGTTGTCTCTTGAGAAACTGTGACCATGTGAAAGCTCAGGCCAGTTTGCTGGATAATGAGAGACACATTGTGCTATTTACCCTGCCACTGCCACTGAGAACCAGCCAATATGAGAGTGAGGCCATCGTGGACCAGTTAAGCTAAGAGGCGGGAGTGAGCTTATGTAAGACCAGCAGCAGAACTTTCTCTTTATGTATTCATAAACCTTAGATGTAATGTGGGAAGTGGAGCAGTCATATTGCGTACAGGAGGCAAGAAGCACTCACTAAGGGATGGCTGTGAAGAAAAATAAGCAGAAACTAGGGTTTCTGACAGCATCATGGTGCTATCGCTCTAGCCTAAGAAAGTCTACTTCTGGACTTTGTATTGTATGAGAAAAAGCCAATGTTGTTTTGTTCAGCCAATGTAGGTTGGGTTTCTATTATGATATTCCCAAATGAAAAATTGGCTAACTAAAAATAGTTCTCCTGAAGAAGCCTCTGTAAGAGCTCTTTTCCACTCCCTGCAACCCTTACCCCGCTCCCTGCCCCAATTCTGACAAAGCACAGGACAATGCTGAACCTGAGGATACAAAAGGCAGCAGGATTTTCTCGGTTGATCAGGCAAATCAGAAGGGCTTTTTAGTGTTGAGCATGAAGCCAATTATCCAAAAGTAACCCACTTCTCTCAGCCCAAAGCTGCTAATGCCAACTAAATGTGGGGCCAGGAAGCACAGGGAAGAGGAGAACAAGGGGTGGGGGTGTGAAAAGATGGCATCTTGGGGGAACACCCAGAACAGGTGTACTATTGATCAAGGTGATGGTAGATGGACCCCAGCATACTAAAAGGCAAGGATTGGCTAGATCCCTCCCTCTGGTTTGTGCAGTTGAAGTCTCTCTCCTCCAACTGGAGAGTTCCTGGCCTGTGGATGCTGTGTGTAATTGCCCCAGGACTGTTACTAAGAAAACACTGAGAGTGAAGCACCTCAATCTCACTCTGTGTCAGCATGGTTCCCAAACCCTGAGCTTCTGGGCTTTGCCTGCTGCTCCCTTCTCTCCCCGCCTCCACTCTGCCATGTCCTCCCTCAGCATTTGGTGTCCTGAAATATAGTCTCATTTCACTGCCATGCCTCTGTGATTTACAGTGTGAGCATTATTGCAGAGCCAGGAAGACATTCTTCATTTTCATACCTGACACATAAGGAGCCATAAACGTAGGTCTCTGAAGTCAGGCTCAAGGGCCTCTTGATTGAGTTAAATTGCAGATACGATTTTCTCAACTTGAGCTGGAGGAAACAAGGGATGTTGAAGATAACATGATTGGCAAACTTGCACTTCTACCTCTCTTGAGTGCGCAGATACCTGTGGAACAAGTGTGGAGGTGTGGAAAGTCTAAACTTGGGCATGGATTGAGGAGGAGCCGATGTGAAGGATTGGCTCAGCTGGATCTGTTTCAGAAAAATGTGAGTGGAAAAATTCTTCTCATGTCATTTGTAATTAAGTAAAGTTGGCAGGATAAGGAGTGCAATCAAAGGTGTGATGGGGGAGGGGGAAGCATGCTGGAAAGAACAGGAAGAGTTCACAAAGAATTCTGGCCTTGACTTTGCCACTGATGAGCTGTGGGAATCTTACACAAGGGCATATGAACGGGTCTCAGCTTCTTTACCCAAAAAAAGGGGGTAGGACTAAATTACATAAAGACCATTTTGACTGATTTATGAGGGAAGGAGAGCTAGGAAAGGAAATCCAGTAAGTTTAGAAATATTTTTGATGCATTTTACTGTGAAGGGGAGCTCAGAATAGGCCAGGAGTTAGAGGGCAATGTGGAGTCAGGATCGGGTAGCTCTAAAACGGAAGAGAATTGAGTACTTTGTAAAAATATAGGGGATAATGGTAGTTATAAAGTGTGTGAATGGGAGAGAATGTAGCACTCAAGGGACTGATAGGATCAGGGACAAGTCATCCCCTGTAACCGGATGGGAGGCAGAGACATGGGTCTGGATGTCACAGACAGCTGGGTTTGATAATGGGAGAGGCAAGTAGCTCTCATCTGATAGCCCCTGCTTACTTACAGAAGCATAAAATGATGCTTGCTGTGATTGGTAGGTGTTCTGGAGGTTTGATGAGAAAGAAATTGTGATAGCATCTCAGAAAGTGAGAAAGTGGAATTACTAGGCTAATAGGGCAGAATTGTTGGCCAGTGTTGAGCATTGATTTGAGACACACAGCCACAAATTTAAAGTGAGATCAGTTAGCATGATTGTGGGATTTCTACTCCAGTGATATTCAGCTTCCTGAATGCAGGCACAGACAAGGTGGCTGATTGGCTTCAATGAGGGCCTGCCAGTTGAGTATCTTGCAGTGGGAGATGGGCAGAATGCTTTTAAACATCTCTTAGTGTCCCACTATAGCGAGGAGACACATGGAACCTAAACTGTGTGAAGAGAAGAGTGAAGTGAAGACTTGATAAAAGTGATAGATATGGAAGAAGTAGGAGAATTAATGGGCTGGCAGGTGATGGTCAGAAAAGCAGACATTTGAATAGGAATTGAACTATTTTCTTGATGGTTTGATTTGCAGGTTGAAGATGGGAGCATGGAAGTCTGAGATTACAGGACTGGTCATGTTGAGGTACACTAAGCCCTGCCATTTCCTTTTCCTCAGTTTTATAATATTTACATACTTTTGAAGGGTAGGTGGCCAAGGGGATGGATCATCATATCCCATTCTTCCTATTACAAAATGAAGTCAAATCACACTTCTTATTCAACAAATTTAGCAATAGTACATTGCCACATACATGTGTTTAAATGTATTTTTATTGGGTTATGTGAAGATTCAGTGGTTTTCTCCACACTCTCCTTATGAGTCCCTGGTTCCTACTACTGATTGGTGAAGGGTGTGTCTTGGCTGTTGATAATGCAAGACAGAGATGGACTCATCTGAAATATGGTAAGTCTTGGCACCTCATTAGCGTAGGAAGATTTTAAGCTCTAAACAGAAACCCTGATAGATAGGCTGGTAGGGTACATAGGTTGTTGCCTTTATACACATGAGATTATAGTCCTAGAGAGGTTAATACCTGCCCTTTCCACTGTCTTGCCCATCTGAGAAAAACACCACTATTCGCTAAGTTGCCCATACCTGGAACCTTGCAATCTTCATTGGTTCCCTCCTCTTTTTGACCTCCTTCATCTGTCTTGAATAAATAAGGAAGTGAATGAGTTAATGAGTTATACAACTTCAGTTTAGTTCAAGAGACCTTTTTAAGTGTCTAACTGGAGGCCCCTTGGGTAGGAAAACCACTACTATCTCACTCCTTCCTGTTCTCACTTTACAATAAGAAAAAAATTTACTTTAATAATTATACAAAGAGTGAAATTAACAAGTTTCAGGATGAGCTTATATACACACTTATTTTATAAAATGCTTATAAACTTAAAAGTACTTTAATTACACTTGATAATATGTTGCAAGTTATTTAAAAAACATGATTCATGGGCAGTGCATAATTCATTGTGTGAGTACATTTGGGGTGATTATTCATACATCTGATTGATGCTTCATACTTGAAACACCAAGTACACATCTTAATTTCCAATTATTATAAAACCAGATACCAAAATATTATTGATATAAATATTCATGATTAATGTAGGTGAAATAGCCTACAGCAAACTAAATTGATAATTAGGGACTAATTATAAAATTATAATTTAAAATTAAAAAGAAAAAATAGTGGCAACTGCAAACCATGATTAAGTCATAAGTGTAGTATTGAGGACACACACACGTTCACACACATACACATACTCACACGCACATAGATATTCTTTCAGAAAATTATTGAATTAGAAGGGATGGTATGGATTACCACTCTCTATGTCTGTGCATGCTATGTTTTCCAACAATAGAAAGAGCAATATTTTTCATCCCTTGAAGTTTGCAATGCCTTGACCAATTGAATGTGAAGAAAATGATAGTATGGGACTTCGAAGGATACTTCATAAAAGGCAATGTGGGCCTTGGGTCACTCTCTCAGGATTCTTGTCATAAGAACCCAGTCAGGAAGTTATAAGGAAGCCGAGGCAACAAAGAGAATGGTAGATGTTTCAACTAAAAGCTTCAATTTAAGTCTAAGCCAAAGGTTTACATCAAGCACTGGACATGTGAGTGAATGAGCCTTCAGATGATTCTAGCCCCCACCTTCAAGCCGCCACTGGTGCTGAGTGTAGCAGAGATAAGCTATACCCACCTAGTTCTGCCCAGATTACAGAGTTATGAACAAAGTAACTGTTATTGTTGCTTTAAACCATGAAGTTTTAGAGTAATTTGGAAGACGTACTTGTTAGAAACTTTATAGTATTGAACTGAATAGCAAACAAATGTTCGAATAGAGTACCAAATTAGAATCCTTAGAAAACATCAGTAATGCACTAATTTTAGTTTGACTGTGTTGTGTCAATCATAAAAGTTCTTTTCAGAGATCAGTATCTAGAAAATAGGCATCCTATATACATCAACATGAGTGTGAAATTGAAATCTCTTTCCCAATAAAACCACAGCAAGGATTTATATCATGTTTGAATCTGCTCATAGTTCCTTGGGAGAATCCCATGGGCCTCCAGTAGGCTGTGGATAATTCACTGTGAAATGACAATTCATATTAACTCTATTAAGATCGCCATTCACAGTCTCTACAATCACTCCCTTTCCCATACTTTCCATCATGCTTACTTGTTTTATCACAAAATAATCTGAAAAATCATAGGCAAGTGACAGGAATAAGATTAGAAAATTTCATGTAGTTATTGCCAAAAGCATAGCACTTAGCATTTAAACATTTAATTTTTTTATTGTATATTTTCCCCTAATAACCTCTTTCACCTCCACCTCCACCTGACACCTGGCAATCAGCACACCATTGCCCATGCCCATGAGTCCTCTTTCTTTTTGGCTTGATGGCTCCACCCCCTCACCTCCTCACCCAGAGCTGTCAGCCTGCCCTCTATCTATGAGTCTGTCTCGATTTTGCTTGTTAGTTAAGTTTGTTCATTAGATTCCACATATGAGTGAAATCATATAGTATTTGTCTTTCTCTGGTTGGTTTATTTCACTTAGCATCATGTTCCCTATGTCCGTTCATGCTATCACAAAGGATAAAATTTTTCTTTTTCCTTTTTACAGCTGAGTAGTATTCCACTGTGTAAATGTACTGCAGGGGTGCTTTTTTCTTTCAAATTAGTGTTTTGGGCTTCTTTGAATAAATTCCCAGAAGTGGGATTGCTGGATCATAAGGCAGCTTCATTTTTAATTTTTGGAGTTAATTCCATACTGCTTTCCACGGTGGCTACACTAATCTGCATTCCAGCCAACAGTACAAAAGGGTTCCTCTTCACATCCTCATCAGCACTTGTTATTTGTTAATTAATTGATGAGCCATTCTGACAGGTGTGAGGTGATATCTCATTGTGGTTTTAATTTGCATTTCTCTGATGATTAATAATGTTGAGAATCTTTTCATATGTCTATTGGCCATCTGTGTGTCTTTGGAGATGTGTCTATTCAGGTCTTTTGCCCATTTTTTAATTGGATAGTTTGTTTTTGCGTTGAGTTTTATAAGTTCTGTATGAATTTTGAATATTAACCCCTTACCAGATGTATCATTGGTGAATATGTTCTCTCATTCAGTGGGTGTTCATTTTGTTGATGGTTTCTTTTGCTGTACAAAAACTATTTAGTACCCAGAAATCAGTTGCTTTTGTACATGTCATTAATGAAGTACCAGAAAGAGAAATTAAGAAAATAATCCCATTCATAATTGCTTCAAAAAGAATAAAATATCTAAAAGAATAAAATCTAACCAAGGAGACCTATACTCAGAAAATTATAAGACACTGAAAAAAGACATTGAAGAAAATACATATGAGTGGAAGCATATATCGTGTTCATGAAAAGAATGAACATCATTAAAATGTCTATACTACCCAGAGCAATCTATAGATTCAATGCACTTCTTATCAATATACCAATGATATATTACATAGAACTAGAGCAAGTATTTCAAAAATTTATACAGAACCACAAAAGGCCCTGAATACCAACAGTAATCTTGAGAAAGAAGAACAAAGTTTGAGAAGTCATGCTACCTAATAGCAAACTACACTACAAGGCCATAGTAATCAAAACAATATGGTATTGGCATAGAAACAGATATATAGTTCAATAGAACAGAATAGAAACCCCAGAAATAAATCAGCACCTTTGTAGACAATATTTGACAGAGGAAACAAGCACATACAATGGGTTAAAGATAGTTTATTCAGTAAATGATGTTGGAAAAATTGGACAGATATGTGCAAAAACAAAACAAAATAAAACTAGACCACCTTCTTACACTACACACAAGAATAAATTCAAAATGGACTAAAGACTTAAATATTAGCCCCCAAAACATAAAAATCCTAGAAGAAAACATGGGCAGTAAAATTTTGTACATTTCTTGTAGCAGTATTTTTTCCTAATATATAGTATCTCCTTAGGCAAAGTAAACAAACGAAAAATAAATAAGTGGGGCAACATTAACTATTTAACTTTATTACATATCTCAAGATCTTTATTACATATGTCAAGAGCTAACATTATGGATCAGTTCTAGCTTTCTTTGGACTCTTCTGCCCTCCTTTCCTCTCTCTTTCTACCAGAGGCATAAACTGTTCTGAAATTGATGTGTTTCATTCTCATTCAAATTTTTATGTTAAAATTCATAAGAATTGTTAGTAGTGATTTTTATGTTATAAATTTTATGTTAATGTTATTATATATACTGTCCTTCAATAGTTTGTATGTTCTTCATTCAATGTTATGCTTTTGAGATTTTTCCACATTGATGCATATAGTTTTAGCTTATGTTTTTACCACTGTATATTTCATATACATATATGTATAATATATATAATATATATTTTTTATATATTAAAAAACAAATATGTTTTTTAATATATTATTTTTTAGAGAGTGGGGAAGGGAGAGAGGCAGAGAGGGAGAGAGACATCAATGTATGGTTGCCTTTCACCTGCCTCTAGCTACGGACTGGACCTGGCTGGAGACCTGGCTTGCAACCTGGTTATGTACCCTGGCTGGGAATTGAACCAGCGACCTTTGGGTTTGCAGGCTGGTGCCTTATCCACTGTGCCACCAGCCAGGGCTCATTCTAGAATATATTTTAGTTAATTCCTTTACTCCCCTATTGGTGAGCAGGTAAGTTATTTCTAGCATCTCATTTTATATAATTTGACATGTGAATATACTTCAGTCTCTTTAGGATTGGATGTGAGAGTTCCTCTCAGGAGTGGTGCTGTGTTTTATGGACTGCAAGTCTTTTACTTTAATGAATATTGCTAAAGTGATTGTACCAGTTCACAGTCCTGGTAATAGTTATGGAGGTTCCTGTTTCTCTGCTGTGATACTTTAATTTTTCTCAGATTGCTGGTTGTGAAGTTTTATCTTATTATTCTTTTTAAAAAAAATTTTATTGTTATTATATTACATCCATCCCCTTTTTGCTCCCCTCTGCCCCCATCCCCACCCACCCATTCCCCGCAAAGTCAATCCCACCTATTGTCCATGTCCATGGTTCCTTTCTACCAGGTTCTTGTCTAAACTGCTCCCCTTCCTTGCCTCTTCCTCCCTTATTATTGTTTATATTTGCATTTTCCAAATTACTGTAGGTCTAAGCATTTCAATCTTTTTAATATTTATGGACAACATGGTTTTTCCTCTGGCAAATTATATATATATTTATATTTATATATAAATTTATATATAAATATAAATATATATATATATTTAAATTTTTTTACCAATTTTTCTATTGAGTTATTTATGTTTTGTTATTGATTTTTGAAAACCATTTCAATAACCTTAAGGACAATTTTTTTTTGCATATAGATTGCTAAGATGATCTGCTTTGCTGGTTAACATTTGACTTTGTTTATGGTGGCTTGGAAGGAAGTTTGAAACATGAATGATGTCAAATTTATCTGACTCTATCTCTATGTCTCTATCTCTATCATCGCCATTTCTTTTCCAGTATACAAGGTGTTGGGTACTCTGCTGTAGTCAGTGCCTATGTAGCAATAGTTTTGCTAGTTATAATAGTAAACACTGGAAAGACACATGGAAGAACCACACCTTGCAAATGTCTAGTGCAGTGGACACATCTTGTGCTGTTTTTCACATTTTCTCAGCCTGCATTTGAGTCTCGCCATTGCTGTGGTAGCCAGTAGCCTGCTGGTGTAACTTGGCAGCACCTCTCCTCTGCTGTTCCAGGCATCTCTAGCCTTTTCCACTGAAGCCTCTTTCTCCTGGGATGCCTGCAGGAGTCATGCTGTCATTCTGATCCATGTCCCTGGGCAGTCCTGGAAGTGTGAGGGAACCAGCACCCATGGGGCAAGGCCTGACCTTTGGGGGATAGGAACTGGCATTGAAATGCTACCTTTTCATGACCTAGGAAATAATTGTGAGCAGCTTCTATGTTTCTGTATTCTGGAGGTCAGAGCACTCGTTTCTTGCAGCGATGGTTCAGCTTACTAGAGCAGCCATGGGTGGGCTTGGTGCCCCTCTGTTTCCTTCTTCCAGATTCTACTCTTATTCCTTGAGATTACTTCCCCAGATAAAATATCTGCACATAAGCCCTTGCCTCAGGCTCTGCCTTTGAGAGAGCACAAGCTAAAATACCCAATACAGGTCCTCAAGAGACTAGATTTTCCTTGTGAGTAGGTAAGAACTTAACTATCAAGACTTAAGGATTAAGAAATAAGTTCTAGCATTAATGTGAGGACGTTTGTATTGACCAGCTTGTGAAACCAAGACTACTTAGGTTGTAAGATCTTTAAATTTATCCCATACTGTCTCCCAAAGAGAATATGGGATGCTTTTATAGATAAAGAGAACTGTTAAAATCATTTAAATTTCAAAAGCTTATAACCATTGCTGAAGCCCACAAAGACAGGCACTTGCTCTGTTGAGTGCAGTGGATGACAGAGCTACCAGGGGACACTCAGAGAGAAAAGCCTTAAAGGGGCAATTGTGAGACATGATAACAATTAAGAATGTCTTTTCCTCTAAATCTCTCCTGTCCTTGGGGTGACTGACATGATTTCCACTTCCTGGAACAACTCTTAATTCCCACGATTTGGAAGTCAATCTAAAATCTAGTCAGAGTTGACTTTTTCACTCATCTCTTGCTTGCAGGTAATTGGAATAGCAATTGCATCACTTGCTTAGATGGCCAACGAGTAAGTAATCAGGGCCTTCCTGATCTCGGTTCCCTGGAAAAAGGCTGGTTGTAATGCCAACATCAAAAGTGAGGCAGCTAGATGACATTTCTCAGCAGAGAACCAGCTTCTGATTCTTCTCTTGGCAGTGCTTTAGAGGTCAGATGCCAGATGTACAATGAATATGCAAGAGAGCTAGGACATGTCTGTTCCAGGAGCTGACAGTCTGTGGCTCTGGCTGATTCATGCATGGTTCTTGAGCTTGGGGCAGAAAGGAAGACCTCTCCTCTTGTGTCAGCACCAGGGGTGTGTAAGTCACCTTTGGTGAAACTGCCCAGAGCAAAAGTCAATCTACTTGAGCTGGAGGGGAGGAAATGGGTCAAATGCTGACCTATTTGAATAAGCTCCCTATTTAAAGGCTTCTAAATGAGTGTAAACTTGAACAGACTGCTCAGGAAAGGACAAAGTGATCAGAAATGAGAGCTCAGAGAGGCAGGACAGCTCTGAGGGACCCACAATAAAGCTGCAGTGTTCTGAAAACCATGCCATTGAAAGAGAAATGAGAGCACAGGGGATAGAAGCGGCATTCAAAGTGGTAACAAAAATAAAACAGTTCTGAGCTGGAGGGAGACCTACATCTGCAGGTTAAAAGTACTCACAAGGCCCCAGCCACCCCCCACCCCCCAAATTAAATAAAAAAGAAAAAGAAAACAGACCAACATCTATATATCAGCTGGTGAAGTTTTTGCCCTCTGAGGATGAAGAAATAACCACTCCAGAAAGAGCAAGCTAACTACAAAAGAATAAAAGTCAGGCTTACCTTCTGCAGTGTTAAATAAGACAACATGGATCGATGACAGAGTTCTGAAGGAAAGCGATCATGCCATGAGTGAGATCAGGGAAGGCTCCCTCAGACAGGCAATGACTCAGGGACACCACCCCCCACCATCCTGTGCTCAGAAAGTGAACACAGGTGTGTGTGCAGCTGCCCGAGCCCCTTGCATGATAAAGGGTCCACAGATCGGGCACAAAGAAAATGACAGCCTGCATGAAGTCATTTAAACACAGATTTAAGTTTAAAGAACTGTTGTAAATATGTTTTCAAAGTTCAGTGCATGTGTCATCATTGGTTCAGGAGAGAGATGATGTTAAAAATAAGCTAGGTCAAAAGTTTCAAATTGTGCACAAGTGCAACCTGTGAGGCGGAAATGCAGTGCTAATTTCCCCAGTTTACAGCCACATCATCTTGACCCTCGCAGGGCGAAATGTCTGGAACAGTGAGGGGGTTACCCAGGGCTCCTGCCAATGGGGACATTTCCATTGCTTCCATTTGGGTCATTTCCACGGCTTCCATCTGGGTCCGCCTTGGTTGGTGGTTATGAGTCTTCCCTTTGCCCCCATTTCTACACAGCGATTCCAAATGTCCTCCCCTCTTCTGGGAGGGGGTGGGGGGAATGTGTGGGTAGTGTGTCTTCTGTGTGTGGTGCTTGCAGTGTGAGTTATGTGTATGGTGAAAGCCACCTTTTTTTTTTTTTTTTTAAAGATTTTATTTAGAAGGGGAAATAGAGGAAGAGAAGCATCACTGTGTGGTTGCCTCTTGCATACCTCCAACTGGGGATCTGGCTCACAACACAGGCATGTGTCCTGACTGGGAATTGAACCCATGACCGTTTGGTGCAGGCTGGCACTCAGTCCACTGAGCCACACCAGCCAGGGCAAAAGCCATTCTTTAAGAGCAGTCTGGATCCCTCTGTTCTGTACCTTGCCTTGAACTTTTGCTAAGGAAGGTCCCACCCTCCATCCCTCTACTCCCTGACATCTTTTCCCCTTCCGAACTACCAGCTTTATCTGGTTTCCAGAAGGGGAGAAACTGGTTTTAGTCTATCTCTTTCCTCTGGTACTTTCAAAGTTTCTTCTTGTTTTATGATGGGCTGTGGAGGATGCCCCTCTAGTTAAAAGTGAGAGAAGTTAGGGGAGGATATTCGCAAAAATCATCCAGATTCTCAATTTGGGATGCAACCCTGTCACACTGGTTTCTAGGACCTTTAATACTATGGGAGATAAAAGACATGCTGCACAATGCACAAAGATGCACAACTTAACGGTTTCTCAGACAGTATGTCCACCACCTGGGCCAAGAGGCAGAACTTTGCCAGGCCCAGAAATCCTTTTTGCCCACCACCTAGTCCTGCCAGGTACCACCCCCTCCTCCCTAGCAGAACTACCACCTGAATTTTACTAGGAACTGCTTGCTTTTTTTTCATGATTTCACTACCTAAACATACATTCACACACACTGTAGGTTGGTTGTCTCTCCTTTCTTGAACTTTGTTACTGAAGTCAGTATGTATTTATTTGTGGGACAGGCTCCTTTTGCTCAACTGTCATGTCTGTACAGTTTGGCCATGGTGTTGTCCTTAGCTGGAGTCCATCTGCCTATGTGGCTGCACAGGGCTCCATTGTCAGAGTACACCCTAATTTAGTTATCTGCTCTGCTTGATGGACATTTGGGCTGCATCCAATGTTTGGCTCTTAGAAGTAACACTGCTCTGAGCATGACTGTCTTGTGGCGCACACGTGCCTATGTTTCTGCTGAGTGTCTCTTAAATCAACAGTACGGCATGCCATGCTGCTTTATTACCTTTAACTTCCGCCGTGAGTTATTGATTTGGGAACGTGTATTTTAGCGCTGGCACTTGTATTCTGAGTTATGAATGCTTGAGTGACATTGCTACAGGACATAAAAAGGTATTTTAAATTACAGCAGTGGTAAATGTTGAAATAATAGTGCGAGGGCCATTAGACTCCCAGGAGAGGTTCTCACATACACACATGCAGGATAGTACCCAGCCCAGGGACTGGAAGGTGTCACAGTTTTCCAGCTGACGTCCTCGCTCTCTAAACAACAGCACATACACAGTCACAGTCTTGCTGTCCCACAGGCATTGAGTTTAGGTGCTCCTTCTTGAAACATTTTTTTGTTTGTTTGTTTAGTGGCCTGATAATATTTATAGTATTGTGTATAAAGTGAGGCTTCACCAATATTATAAAACAGTGTTTCAAGAATGAATAATTCAAAAACACATAAAAAGCAGCTTTACCATACCTCTGAGTGGCTACTTCCTCAGCCATAAAAACAGACAGCAAAAGCTTTAAAATTACCATGGAAAAGACTCAATTAAATTTCTACCTAAGGACCATGTTGGTCTCCAATCTCTTTTGGAAACCTGGGGGAAAAGAGAAATGGAGGTAATTTCATTCTTGGAAATATATATTTAAATATATAAACAATAAATAAAGCACATATATTTATATGTAAATAAGTATAAGTATGATGTTGCAAGAAACACATCAAAATGTTATCAGAGTTATTTTTTAGGGAGAAGGGTGGTTTTACATATAACTCTTCTTTTTTGCTTCTCTTGATTTTCAAAATTTATGTACTAAGTCTGTTCACCTTTGCAACTCAGAAAAAAAAACCTTCAAAAATATTATTTAAAAAATGAAGTCATCAAGAACAAGTAGAGGTATATAAAAATGGGAGGATATAATTCAAGTAGAAATAGGAGACTACATGTTTAAAGTTTTTGCTGACAGAGCCCTTAGTAATGTCTCAGTTTCATCATGTGATAGAAAGAAGCAAATCTTTTCTCTAGGAAATGCCAATTTTTATCCCATCAGTAAACTATAAATGAGAAGAGGAAAATCTCAGGACAATAGACCCTTTTCTCTGGGACATTGAATAGCTAATGGACAATGTCTTCGACAGTAACATGTCTTCCTTTTTCAGATATTCACTCTCAGACCAAAGGCCATGACATTAAATTTCAGTTCAGGGAAAGTGTTTTGATGTGTATCAGTTAAGATGTCTGCTTTCTTTATATTTTCTGCCTAGAATGAAGGATGGAACTTGGGAACCTGTGAGATTGGCATGTCTGTAAATATGAAACATTGTATAATTTTATTGAGATATTTGCTGCCACTATCTATCAGACCCAGCTCCCCAGGGGTACATTCATGCTTCCCCCCAACCCACACATCCAATCGACAAGAGGCCTGGCCATGTTACCTACCGAGGGTGATGGAATATGATCAGAAGTGGTGTATCTGTATCCAACTTTCAAAGAGGTCAAAATAGACCCAACAATGCTACTGTAGATACTGGACATGACGATGATAAAATTGCTCTTTATTTATGAAAGCAGCCTGACTCTTCTCACCCTGGAGGTAGCCATCTCACTTATTGGCAGTAGTACTGGACCATGTAAATATTTATTTTTCCTCTAAAAAGTTCGTGTCTGTTGTAGAGCCCACACAAGTATATTAAAGACGTTTGAGAGGGCTATGGAACAGTTTTGACCTGGAACATTTCAGAGCAGGTCTTTTGGTCACCTGTGGCGCCAAGGAATATGATTTCTGCCTAATGTGTAGTTTTGTACAAGCTGCTCTTCTGGTTGAGGCCCCAGAAGGGGTGGGTTGCACATTGTAATCTCTGATAACTAAGCAAATCAGCTTGTAAGATGGAATTATTTAGGCCAAGCCATTTTGCTTTGCAGAGTTGCCATTAACCGTCCTTTGAATTTGATTTTCATTTTTCAATTTTAGTTGTTTCTGGCTTGGCCTTGGGTCTATGGGGATAAGGTCATACCTTTATGTGCAGCAAGAAGTGTATCCTTATATCTCTACTGGGAGAGCGTGTATCTGGTTACTTAAAACTGAAGTATTTAGATCTAAGTCCGAAAAGAGCCCAGCAGTGATCTTTATTTACTGTCACGCTTCCATTTTGCTCCACTGGAGTTCAGGGATGGTGCTCTGGTTCACATCTCACAGGGCAGCAGCAACCCTGGATCTTTGTCCTGTTAGCAGAGTTTGAGCCCTCAGTGGCTCTGTCATGAAATAAAATGCTGTTGGTGGATTCAGTGAGGGTGCTCAAACCCAACAATTTTCTCAGCCAACTTGTGGAAGAAATGGCATAGAGCAAAACATCAGGAATGCCACCAATGGACCTAACACTTGCTCTGCGTAAAAGGTGAGCTGAGAGTCTCAGTCTTGTGATTTCTTGGGAAGAGCACCGCTAGAATTATAGAAGAGGGACCCCTATAAGTCCACCAGTCGTTAATTTTGTGGAGGAGGTGTACTTTTCATTTCTGAGGATTGGATCAACCTCAGTTGGGTCATATTTAGGAGCTGTACTTGAACAATTAACTAGATGCTTAAACAAGACTTACTTCAGAGGGTTGACCAAGTTTTACTAAGTGTAAAATCCCTAAACTGGTAGGAGGATACAGATCCTGGGCAACTCTGGTGGCTTTTACGTGGTCTCTAAAGGATGCTACTGCAGCTTTCCTGCCTCACAAAGAGTGGCCCTCACCCAGCAACCCTCTGACCAGTTACTCTGGAAGACCTCTAGCACCCTCCACTGCCTCCAGATCCCTGCTGAAGCAGATGCTTGGGTCACTTGGTGGGTTTTTTACTTCTCAACTGCCTAGGCTCAAGTTTATCCCAGGGAAAATTTGGCTGTGACAAAGGTAGGTTATTCTAGGCTAACCAAACTCCTGTCATCACGATCCCATTTTGAGATTCTTAGAAATTTTCACCCCAATGCAATGCAATGTGCACTTACTGTATATCCACTATATCTCAACATTGTGTTAGATACTATGGGTATAGATTGTCCAATGTACCTGATTCTAGGAGGAGGAAACATCCAGACATTTCTCAAATAGATGTCTATTATCTCTACCTTTCTTGACATTTCAGAGAGAAAATAGAAATGATCAGAGACAAATTCCTTCCAAGTCCCTTCTGTAAACATATATGCTCTCTTCATCTGAACCTTTCCCCTTTCCTCTTATTCAATGGAAGGCTGTTCCTCTTCCAGGCTAAGATGAATATTTCCACCTGGATCCTGGATCCCATCTCTTCTTCTGTCAGGGCATCTTGCTTCACAGAGCCTTCTCTCTCTCCTTCCCTTCCCTGTGTCCTACTATCAGTTAAACATACCCAGATGTCTCCTATAATAAACATCAGAATAGTTTCTTAAACCCATTTTTAGTTTCTTGCTGTGTTTCCTATACTTTTTCTTTCTAGTCATTGCCAAAATTCTTGAAAGGATTGTCTCCACCCCGACTTCCTTATTCCTCTTCTCCTTGAATCAATGCATCTGGCATGTACCTCATCTCCCCAGGGAAATTCACTAGCCAACACCACTAATGGCTGGCTTCATGCTCAATCCAACGAGCCATTCTCCGTAATTTCCTTCTTGAGTTTTCATAAGCATTAGATGCTGTTAACTACTCTATTTTACTTGAAACAGCCTCTTTGCTTGTTTTGGGTTGATGGCCATAGTAATGTAGCAAGTGAAGGGTGCAGGCTTTGCATGTTTGCTTGGGTTCAGATCCTGGCTCCAGCCCTTATTAGCAGGGTTCCTTTGTGCAAATTTCGTAAACTGTCTGAACCTCTGACTCACAGGGCTATGGTTAAATTAATTTAAACACATAAAAGAATATCCAGAACAGGTAGTGCTAAATAACTGTTCACTGTTATTATTTTCTTTGTGTTCTCCCCTTTTACTGCTCTGTCTTTAAATCTTGGTGTCTACTCTTTACAGTCAGTACTACTGCTACCTCTGGTGGTCTTATTCACCCCTTTAAACCATCTCTTTGCTGATTATTCCCACATTTTTTGGCCCCAGAACTCTCACCCGAGCTTCACATCTATTCATCCAACCACCTACAGTGCTTACTTACTGTAAATGTATTTGCACCCACTGTATCCAAGACTGCAGTCATCATATTCTTTTCCCAAAGCTGCTTTTCCTCCTGTGCTCCTTAATGCAGGAAACGGAAACACCCACCATGTGCTTCCCAACTGGATGTCAGAAACAAGGTATTCTTCCCACCACTTTTCCCCCATCCCATGTTCTATCAATAGCCAAGTATGGTGTCCCCAATCTTTTAATTATTTCTCAAATCTACCTGCTTTCTCTTACCTCCATTCTTGCTGGTGCAAGGTGCCATCTTGTTTTATCTGTCAGACTGCAACAACCTTTATTTCCCCACATGTCCTCTCCCACTGCTCCCTCCAGCCCACTCTCCACAGGAAGGTGGTGCTGTGCAATGATGCACTAATGCTTCCCACTGTTGTGGGTATGAGGCTCAAGCCCTTGTCTTTACCTTCAAGACCCTGTTCACCTTCAACGTCCTTTCAAGCTGCCTACTCTTTGAAACCCATCTACTTTAACTTTTTAAAAATCCTAACTTCTTGGGTTCTCTCTTTTCTTCTAAGCCTTTATACATGCATTATCTAGAGATAAAAAGTTTGGACTGTAGAGACAGACTGCTGGCTTCAAATCCCAGCTTCTTCTTCTTCTTCTTCTTCTCCTTTTTTTTTTTTTTTTTTTTTTACAATGATGTGACCTTGGGCAGGTTACTTAATCTCACAAGACTTCAGTTCCCTGACATGTAAAACAGGCATAAACATAATTTCTATCTCATAGAGTGTTTATAGTGAATCACTGAAGTCAGTGAAGAACTACATATATAAACATTTATTAAATAAATTGCTGTTTCTTTGCCTAGAATACTTCTCTTCTCATGGTACCTGCTCATCTCTCAGGTATCAGATAGGATCCCACTTCTTCCAGGAAGTGTGCTCTGATTCCTCATGTCTGGAATAAATGCTTCTTCTATGTGCTATTAGAACACCATCATTCATATGCAAACCACTGGCTTAGTTGTCTTTATTCTCCATAATGTATTTGAGGGGAAGGACTGTATCTATTTGATTTACATTTGATTCTTAGAGTGGGGACTATTTTGGGCATGTAGTAAATGTTTTTGTGTAAGTATAATAATTTTGTAATAAGCATACTACAGTATGCATAAAAACTATGGATCCATTAAAAAGGTAGTTGTTAATCTCATAGGACATGGGGGATGAAAGATCCCTGCGGGCTTACAAAAGTGGTGATGTGGGAGCTGGAGCTCTGATAATGAATAGAGAGGGGAAGTAGATTCCCAATAGAGAAAGCAGCATGTAAAAGGCCAGAGGGCTGGAAGCATGAACATGTGGTGCTCAGATTCAGCGCTGGGGGAGAGGTGTTGTAGATAAGGCTAAAAAGTGTAGAGTGAGGCCAGATGGGGAAGGGCCTTGAACACCATGGTTAGGCGCCTGGGCTTCATCCTGGAGCTTTGATCCAATGTGGATGCATACCTAGTGTGTTCTCTTTTACCTCAGCATGGACCACAACTGCCCACAGATTCTGATGTGTATGCATCATTGGCAAGTCCATTTTGCAGCCACCCTGAGTCTTCACTTGGTCTTTGCTGTGACCCTTGTCAGATCTCAGGGGTTCGATGATTCCCTTATCGACTCCCAAGCCTGAGTCTCTGCTTCCGCTGTTAAATCTTCAGTGGGGCCTGTGGTTACTACAGGGTAGGGGACTTAATGTTTCATAGCATGATTCTGGGTTCCCCTCCATGCCTGAAGTGGGAAGAATTAATCTGGAAAGGTTGCATTGAAGGATGATGGCAGGTGAAGATACTACCCTTCCAGTATTGTTTTCAGATCTCTGACCACAGGAGTAAAACTCCAGGCCTTGGAACAGGTATTGGCTTCTTCTGGTGTTTCTTACTCCTGTGAGGGGTGAAGAAGTGGGATGGATACTGCCAAGGTTTGAACTTGGGGGAGTTTCTAGGCCAACCACTTTGGCAACTGGAAGGTTCAGTTTCCATAATTTCTTCAAAGAACAGTGGTCTCAGCTTAAACATTACTTCCTCTGTGTACCTTTTTCTACCCCACTTTAAAGTCTAGATTAAATGTCTCTCTACCCATACTTCCCTATATCTCTTCTGTTACTATGTATTGATCACACATTATAGTTGTCAGTTTACTTGTCTCTAATTTCCTGTAGACTATGAACTTTGTGGTGTCGATAATCATATTGTTATGGTCTGAATTGTGCCCTCAAATATTTATATGTTGCAGTTTCAACACAAGTACCTCAGAATGTAACTATATTTGGTGGTAGCATCTTTCAAGAGGTAATTCAATTAAAATGAGGTTATTAGCATGAACCCTAAACCAATATGATTGGTGTGTTTATGAGAAAAGGATATAGATACATATACAGGGGGGAAAATGTGAAGACATAGAAGATGGCCAGAGAGAAGCCAAGGAGAGAACTCTGGAATGGATCCTTTCCTCACAACCCCCAGAAGGAACCAAACCTGCTGTTACTTTGATTTTTGACTTCTAGCCTCCAAATCTGTAAGTCAATAGATTTTTGTTGCTTAAGCCATCCTGTTTGTGGTACTTCATTGTGGCAGCCCTAGGAGACTCATACATGTATCTTATTCAGCTCCCAGTGCTAAGCACAATGCCAGGAATAGACTTGGCATTTGATGATTTTTATTTTTGAGTAAATGAAAGAATGAGTCAGCAACATAGAAGAGCCAGTTTATATAGCAGAAGTTAACCAAACGCTGATAAAATGCCATAGACTTTCAGAAAAATGAGATTTCATTAGTGGGCTCCTCATGGAGAAAACTGGACCTGCATATGCAGAATAAAACTCTATTCACTGTTTCTATCTTTCAGTGGTTTATAGTCAGATGTGCAATGTAACAACAATAAATGTTAAGATTCGAGCCATGAGAGACATCTAAACAAAATGTGGTTGGAATACAAAAGAGGAAAGGGTTGAATTCAGTATAAAATAGCTTCAGAAAAGACTCAGATCTTGAAAGGTTGATTGTGTTTGAACAAACAGGAGTAGTGGAAGAGTGAAGCCAGAACGCAGCATAAGCGAAGGTAGGGAAGAAGGAAAGTGTATTCCAGGAACAGAACATGACCTAGTTTGACTGGATCCTCGGGTTTATGTTAGGAGCCATGGGGGAGAAGGCCATGAAAGGACAATATTTGGGAGGGCCTTGAATGTGAGTCTGGAACATTCCTGAATCTATATCTCTTCATTGATCTCTTATTAAGTTTAGAAATAGGACTTTAGCTCTTCCTCTTTTTTCCTACTTTCCCTTGAAGAAGCATCCTTCGGTTTAATTATTCATGGCAAAACTGTCTTTTTCTCTTTTACATTTTTTGGCTATAATTTTCAATAGTAAATTTATTCATGGTCAATTAGCCCTCCAAGAACATGCTCAGCTTTGATGGATGGACCAAACATTTGTTAAGACACCGCTCAGTACGTGTGTATACATTTGTGTGTCAGTGCAGAGACTGGCAATTAGTCCAGAAAACTAATCACCTCCTTCCAGCAAAGGCAGCCAGAAAGTCTCGTGTGTACGTTCAGATTTGGTAAATCACTCAACAATCACAGGGCTTTCTGGGGCACGTTGTTCAAACAAATCTCTCCTCATCTGTGGTGGCCTCTGGGGCCATACTTCCCATATGCCAGTGATCCCATGTAGGTCTGTGTAGCTTGTTACCATACCCCTAGCACAGATCTTGAACTTGGAAGCACTAACTCCTCTCCTTGCCTGCTCTTGACCTTGTTCCAAGCCAGGTTGTTGCAAGCTGTCAGCCCTTCAGTAGGCGCAGTATGTTGGAAACCTAAAGTGAGCAGAGGCTGGGAAGGAGGTGGGGTATAAAGAAATTGAGAGCTTGTCAGATTTAAAAGGGGAAGGGGAAGGCACTACTTGCATTAAATTTTTATCTAATAGGTATTTACACCCCACATTGGCGCCAAAATAATGTGAAGCAACCAAGACTGAGATGCGAATGAGGTCCCTCATCACATAAGCTTTCCAGGTTTCTCCCACCCCCACAACTTCTGTGAGCTGCTTTTATTAATAACCTGAGCAAGTGCTCATGGAGGAAATGGTCGGTGAGGAAGCTATAAGGTTTGTGAAAGTCCTTACCAGGCCCCTCTGTTATGCTGTAGGCTGGACATGCCCAAAATGCATGTCAGAGATGCTGGTCTGGAATATGATTTTCACAGTGAAATTCACATCCTCGCTCAAGGCTCTGTTGATCACGAGATGCTTGTCATTTGCCTATAAGTACTTGCTCTGAGCTCCTCCCCATCAGAGCTGAGCCCTACAGAAAGGTAAAGCAGAAAATGCCTTAGATCTGGACTTTTGGAGTGCTTACCACCAGGACCTCCAAAATCCGAGTTCAAATCCTAATACTGAGAGTATTAGGACTCGGGTTTGACCTGAAAGTTTCTAGAGTCTGTCTCCTATCTGAAAGGAAAGGAGTGGGGTTTGGAGGCATTGGTGTCCTCTCAAGCTCTAACATCCTATGAGAAGAGTTTCAACAAAGAAGTCTCTGAGGTTTACAGGGCAGCATCCAAGGAAAGTGAGGTTCTGTGCATGCCTCCTCCTTTTCCACCACCCAGCTGCACAATTACTTTTGGGCCTCCTTTCCCCCTTGAAAATGCTTTTAATGTTTATTTCCCCTCTTTCACCACAGTCACTCTCCTGGGGCGGGAGGGAGCATGTAATTTGCACCTGCCCAGGCTCCACTTCTCCTCCAGGAGTCCCAGGACCACCATGTCGGGAGACACGGCATGGATCCATCTTCCGCTGCCGATGGCTCAGAGGACTTGGCCTTTGTCCGGATGGACAGTGTCCTGTGGCTGAGCACCTGGAGCCATTTCAGCCATGGAGGGGCTTTGGCAAGGCACTCTCCAGCTCCATTCTTTTTTCTCTCTCTATGCTTCCGTGAATTTTAAAGGGAAATGAGAACCAGATGTTTCTGATACCTTTACACTTAACTCATCAGAAAGCTGACTAAGGGAAGGTGTTTGAGAGCCAGCAACCCCCTTTTTAAAGATTCTGTGTTTGGGGAGTACAAATTGCAATATCTTCCAGAAATCCAAGTTTCATACCACATCCTTTATTCACCTTTGCACCACCTACCCCTGCACCTCCAAACTGGGATCCCCGGTTTAGCTGGACCGTCTGCATCTGAAATAATCATAATGCATTACATTTGTATCACTCATCACTGTTTTGAGTGATATCAATGACCTCATTGAATTCTCATAGAAACCTGGTGAAGGAGTCAGGGCAGGGGCTACTATGTTTTCCAATGGTTGTATCACAGTGGGTAAGTGGTCAAATCAGCTTGCAATTGGCGTGGCTTAGACCAGATCTCAGGCTTCTCGTTCCAAGACCTGTGGTTCTCAAACTTGAGCCTAAATCAAAACCACCTGACTGCCCCCCATCGCATACCTTGTAGGTTTGGAGTGAGTCTCGAGAATTTGCCTTTTTAAGAAATTCCCAGATAATGTTGATGCTGGTGGTCCTGAGACAAATATTTTGAGGACCACTGTCTTAAGTGTACTTCCAGGGGACCCCTTGGATCCTCCGAGTGTGTTTGTGTAGACCCAAGAAGACAGAAAAGGAATCTTCTTTCACCAAGCAGAGTGTCACACATTTGCCAAGATTAGTCATCACCAAGAGGCTATTTTTGCTGGGGCTTGACCCCTCCCTGCCAGCAAACCTCCACAGCTCCGGTCTCGCTGTTTCCTCTGTAGCTTCCCTCACTACGGCTGTTTGTTTCATCTCCTAACATCTTATGACATTTTCCTGCTATTACATCTGACACCTCAGAGGTAATGGGACTGAATATCACTCATAATTCATAGTTTCCTCTCAATGACGATTGCGCTCCTTAATGTTATCTCCATATGCGGAATCCCCACTGGGACAAAATTGCCTTTTTGGTGTCGTCAGTTAATTTGTTCATTTCCATGTACGTTATTGAAAGCACTCTGAGTCTTAATTAGTCCTCTTTAGCTGCTTTTCCCTGCAGCCCTGTGCCACAGAACCAAAGGCACTGAAGCACAGTGGGAAATAGGCCTAATTAAGAGGCCCATGATTGAAACTTTGAAAAGATGGAATCTGCAAAAGACAGAGATAATTCACATATAAAATGGGGGTTGGGGGACTGATGCAGTGACGGAGGAGGTGGGCAGAGGTAGAAAGAGGTGTTAAGATTTGTCAAAGGTATTTGTTGTTTATGGCTGTTGGGCATCCCCTTTCCTTTCAAATACTGCTCCCCCCACCAATTCCAAATAGCCCCAGAGGGGCTGTCAGTTATAGAGCAGCGCTCCCATTCCCCGCTGAGGACCAGGCACCTTTCCAGGTCTGGCTAGTTGGAAGGCTCCACCCCTCTGGCCCCAGTGATCAGTTCAGGTGTGAGCACGAGATTCTAGTTGGGACAGTCATAGGTCCTTCCCAGGGTTTTTCTGCTGGGTAGTTGTGGGAGGACTGCCTTAGGGCTCATGGGGTAAGAAGAACTTGACTTTAACCAGCCACCTTCTTCACAGCATGGAAGAAGCTCATCTGCAGCAAAAGAATGAGGCCAGATTATGGAGAGAAGCAGTCTGGAGGTGGAGGAAGACCAAAGGGATCTGAAGCTAGTGTGAACCCTGGTTTGGCGATGCCAATGCTATTCTCACTGCTCTTTGGATAAGAGTGTTCTTTTTTTTTAAAGATTTTATTTCATTATTTTTTCAGAAAGAGGGGAAGGGAGAGAGGCAGAGAGGGAGAGAGACATCAATGTATGGTTGCGTTTCACCTGCCTCCAGCCACAGACCTGACTGGAGACCTGGTTTGCAACCTGGTTATGTGCCCTGGCTGAGGAATCAAACCTGCGACCTTTGGGTGGGTTCGCAGGCTGGCGCCTTAACCACTGTGCTACCAGCCAGGGCTGGATAAGAGTGTTCTTATTTTGGTAACATGCAAGTAAGACCTCAGCAAACTCCTGTGATTGGCAGTGCCAGCCTCCCATCAGTCCAGTTACCATCACAGTGGCCTTACATTGAGTTAGCCCCAACCAAGGCAGGAAAGTGGCCATGAAGACACTTTTCTTATCTCCCACCTCTTTTTGGTTACTCCAAAGAACTACGTTTCTATCTTATTGAGCCTACAAGACCAGTTTCCCTCAAATGCCCAGGGCCTGCTCTCTGTATATAACCCCCACTTTGGATGTTGTGGAGTATATACAGAGCTAGCCGCACCCACCATCCCTATACCATCAGTTACTGCCAACCCTATTCCTACTCTGAACAGCCTCAGTCCCTTTACCTAGACTCATTCCACAGGCAATGTTTATTGAGCACCTACTATGTGTATGGCACATCTGGGATTAAGACAGACTTCCTTTCTCAGAGATATCACAGTCCAGCAAGCTGTGGGAGCAACTGGACCTGAGAATGCTCAGATACATATTTAATTTTCTAGGCCACAGGCCCTTGGTGTCCCTGGAGGAAAGGTTCAGGCCTTCCTATCCTCAATATTCCTCACAGGAAAACCTTGTTCAGATTTTATCTCACAAAGAGGAGATTTCAGCCCAGAGTTCGGCCTGAACTAGGGGATTTGTAAGAGCCCTCTGACTCTGTGGTTCCAGAATTCTAAGAGACTATTTTCTTTAGGACACAAAGGAATTCTATCACTTTTTGCATGTTTCTATTTTGTAAAATATTGTCCACTGGAGATTTTTGGCTTTGTCTTCTTGGTTTTAAAAATAGGGCGTACTCATTGTAGAACATTTAGAAAATAGAAAAACATTTTTAAAAAGGAAAAATAACCCATAATTTTGGTGCCCAGAGAAACTAGTTTTTGATCTTTGCTATATCATATTTGTACATAGATTTGTTTTATGAAATGAACGTCACATTTTACATAAAATTTGGGATGCTGCTTTCCTTATTTCACCTAGAGTAAGCTTTTCCCTATCTCAATTTTTCTCTCAAAACACAATATTTTAGGTTGTATAATATTGTATTATATAAATGCATCAAGATTTATTCAACAACTTCCATATTGTTGGACTTCAGATTGTTTTTGTTATTTGATATCATAAGTAATACTGCAGTGAACATCTTTGAGCACAGATACCTTTCACTGAGATAGTTCCTTCATGATAAAACTACCCAGTCAAATAACAGAAACACTTTCAGATTCTTAAAATATGCTATAGATTATTTGAATGTCATGCTATTTGCATTAGTTTCCCATTGCTCTTGTGACAAACTACCACAAACTTAGTGATTTAAAACAAGACAAGTTTATAATCCTGCAGGTTGATGGGTTCAAGGACTTTCAAAATAGGTCCAAAATGGGTCTCACTGAGCTAAAATTAAGGTGTCAATAGGGCTGCATTCCTTCCTGAAGCTTAGGAGAGAATCCATTTCCTTGCCTTTTTCTGCTTTGAGAGCCCACCTGCATTCCTTGACTCTTAGCTCCTTCCTTTGTCTTCAAAGCCAAGACTGATGGGTTGACTCCTTCTCACATCTCATCACTCTGACCTTCTCTTTTGTGTCTGTCTTCACATCAAAGAGCCCTTGTGATGATATTGAGCTCATCCAGGTAGTACAGGATAATTTCCTTATTTTATTATTGTGGCTGCTTTACCACAATTCTCTCTGTAATCTTAATTCACCCATGTCATGTAACATATGCCTATAAACTCTAGTAATTGGGACATAGATATTTAGGGGAGGCATCATTCTGCCTGCCACACTCACTTAGATCACAATAAGTAGTAAATCAAAATACCTATGTCATCGGGTTTTCATCAGCATTAAGCATTTACTTATTTTTTATTTTTGCCAAATTGGTAAGTAAAAAAACAGGCTGTATTAGTTTTTATTATTATTGTGTCACTTATCAGTCTGTTGGCTAGATCAAGTGTAGTTATTATTATTGTAACTGATAGTTTATGTTATTTCATTTTTTTTTTTTTTTACCATTTAGTATATGTTTCCTCTAGAGCACACCCGTTCTCTATTATTTTAGCTGTCTTTCCCATTATTACTTATTAGTACAACTAAACTAATAATAGAAAAAACTAGCTTAAGGGTGTCTGTGAGCATAATCCATGACCAAAAATTTAAGAAAGCACATGCATTGTCACCTCATTTGCTTGGCAAGAGGTTCTTCTAGAACCTCAAAGTCCTTCCTATTCCAGTCCCAAGATTCTCCCAACCCCCCATTCAACCTCTGGAAAGACTAGGAGATGTCCCTTAGAAAGTGTAATTCATGATAACATGTTAACCCAGTGGACTCAAGTGCCACATAGCAGAACCTTTGGAACAATGCTGGGATCACCTTTCTAGAACCTTCCAAACCTGATTAGGGAAAATCCATTATTGAGCAAACCATTATCTCTGTTATGGTCTAAATATTTGTGTTCCTCCTTTCCACCCAACCAATTCATATATTGAAATCCTAATCTTCCAAATTGATGGTATTAGGACATGGGGGCTTTGGGAAGAGTTTAGGTCAAGAGGATGAGGTCCTTGTGAATGAAATTAGTGCCCTTACAAAAGAGACACAGAGCTCCCTTGTCCCTTCTGCCCTATGAGGATTCAGTGCAAGGCCTGAGACCCAGAAAAGGACCCTTACCTGACCATGCTGGCACCCTGACCACAGACTTTGTGCCTCTAATACTGTAAGAAATAAATTTCTGTTGTTGTTGTTGTAGCCACCCAGTCTGTGGTATTCTGCTATAGTAGCCCAGACTGAGATAGGTAGGGCAGGAGGGAAGACAGGAGGAAAAGGAAACATGAGAAGCTATTGAGATTAATTGATATGTCTCAAAAACTAAAAGGTGCCTGTGTTTGTTTCAGAGGCATTTTTTCAGGGAGGGGAGAAGCCTGCTTGATGCCCTGGGGGCTGGGGAGGAGGTGCTTGACAGAGGCCTATGGGAGGCATCACCAAGGGTGTGCGCTCCACATTGCTCACCATAAGAGGGGGGTGCTGCTGGGCCCCCTCCTTCAGACATGATCTGAGCATATCCTCTGGGGGTCTCATCACCAAGTCCTACTGCAGTGACATCACAAAGTGGTGGCATGATGTTTTGAAAGTAGTAAGTGCTGCTTTCCCCCAAATCATATTCCCTTGTGTCCCTTGGTCCCCACCCCCCCCCCTTTCCATTTTTCACTGTACCTGGAGACACTAGCTCCATGCTGAGTGCAGGAGGACAGTCAAATAGGAGGGCTGGGGAGTCCAATTTTCTGGGAAATGGAAAGAGTGTGAGAATGACCAGCCTGGAAGTAGGAAAGGGGTACTGGGCAGGGGCTCTCATGGTAGGTGTCTGGGTCCCAGTGGGGCTCTGAGAATGGGGGGAGAACCCGTTATGGGGGCCTTGGTGTAAGTCTGTGGACCCACCAGTGACAGCTTCGCCAGGCGGGGAACGTTTGCTGCAAGAGACCTGTTCTGACTCTCAGCCACTCTCCCACAGAGAGCCACCTGAGGAAGGAATGGGGCCGAGACACACTGGAGGAAGTCTATTTAATGCTAGAGTGGGGTGAAGCTGGCTTTCCTCAGAGGTCATGTGAGAATCAGACTCTGTAGAAATGGTATTTGTCTTAGCATAATACTCTCCATTTCCATTCATGCTGTCTCAAAAAGTAGAAGTTTCTTTTTCCTTTCTGCTGCATAGCATATTCCATTGTGGAATCTAAAGAACAAAACAAACAAATGAGCAAAATAGAACCAGAGACATGGAAATAAGGAACAGACAGCAACCAGAGGGGAGGAGGGAGGAAGGGAAGAGGGGAAAAGAGAAAGAATCTAGTCAAGGAAGAAGTATAAAGGACCCATGGACAACAGCATGGGGATTGACTGGGACCAGGGGAGCTGGCAAGGCAGGAGGAAGAAATGGTGGAAAAATTGGGATGAATAGCATTGAACAACAATAAAAAAAAGAATCTATAGAAATTGCCGAGGTGAATGAGAAAGCTCTTAGACCATCCAGTCCTTAGGGGTTATCAACCAGGTGCTCACAGGTAGCAGGCAAAGAACAGACTCTGGAGCGCTTTATAGGTTGTTTGTGATGATTTCTAAGAATTTTCTTATCCTCGGTGGTCTTTACCTCCACATCAATGACAATTTCTTTTTAACGTGTACATTTTACAGTAATTGCCATAATACTAACATTTATGCTCACCAGCTTTGTAACAATCACTGATTACTAATGCAATTTGCTGCTTTGTTCACTTGTGTTGTTAAGCGTCAACAAAAGCGCTGTTCTCTTGGAGTCCTTAGCTCTGTAAATGACAGCTGCCACAGAATACTTGTAAACACATTAATTTCCTCCTCGGAAAAATGTGGGGTTTTGGTTTCACTAGATTTGAGGCCCAGGATCTTTGATGGAGCAGTAAGTGATATATAGTATATAAGATTGTTGAAAACCACTCACTCAGGAATTTTAAACTGCTCACTCTCCACCTGAGAAGGCCAAGAGCTGCAGGGTTGGAATGAGGTCCTTGTACAATGAACAAATGGCCTGTGGTGCACAGTTAAAATTGCTTAAACTGCAGGACTAAGCAAGCCCCTGGCTCCTGACTTTCCATCCACAGTAGTGTCTTATCACATCCCAGGGAGAGAACGGCAGCTGTCTCTGATGGACCGCCTCCATAAGGCTTGGGTGGGTGTGGTTGGGCAGAAAGCACCCATCTCCCTGAGGCCCATAGGCCCTCCCTTCTTAGGCATCAGGCTCCGTTTTAGTCTGTTCAGGCTGCTTTAACAAAAATATTATGTACTAGATGGTTTGATCATCAGAAATCTATTTCTCACAGCTCTGCAGACTGGCAAGTGTAAGGTGATGGTACTGGGAGATTTGGCGTCTGGTGAGAGCCCACTTCCTGACTTATCTTATCGATGGTGTCTTTTCCCTGTGTCCTCTCATGGCGAGAGCGGTCAGGGAGCTCCCTGGAGCTTCTTTTTTAAGGGCGCTAGACTCTTCATAAGGGCTTCACTCTTGTGACCTAATCATCTCCCCCAAAACCCCACCTCCTAAAAATGTCACAAGTGGGGGTTTTAACATATAAATTTTGGGGGGTGATGTAGATGTTTCAGTCTATAGCAGACTCCATTCTTTCTAACTCTTGTTCTTTAAGGGTCCCTTTTTGCACATTAGGACAAGGGCCAATCTACCCCCATTCTAGTCCACCTTGGGGATCTATTTTGAGTTTGGGGCCATATGAATGATGCAGGTGAGTCAGGAGGCTTTTTTTTTATTGACTTTATTGGGGTGACATTGATTAATGAAATTTTATAGGTTTCCAATGTACAATTCTATAATACATTATCTGTAGATCGTACTGCGTGTTCACTTCACCAAGTCAAGTCTCCTTCCACCACCATCAGGAGGCTCTTCAACCTGCAGGGTAGGTCCCAGGTGTCAGCTCAGTGGTGGGGAACAGAGAAAGGCACAGACATGGCCGAGCAGACATCAGGTGCAACTGCTGAAAGCTTATTTTACAGAACTATTTCCTTCCTTTAGAAAAGGCTACCTGTTTGAAAGACATCAACCTGGAAATTCTTGAGAGCCTCTTGGCTTGCTTCAGGCTCTGCTTGGAGAGATTGATTATCGCTATGGTCAAAAGTATGCTCTTCACCAGTGTGCCTGGGAGCTGGCTTTTATCTGTCACAGAGCTGATTGTATATCTCTCCCCAGCTCCACATTTAGTGATGTCATGTTCAGGGTACTAACACCACAGAAATCTGCAAGCACCACAAATAGACCCCCACGTCGAGCCAGTTGTTAAATATCTCCCAGCACCCCATGCTCCTAACTGGCCTCCACTGAGCCACCTTGCTGTCCTAACCAATGATCTTTTCCTGCGTAAAACCCACTGACCGATGCCTGGTCCTTTGAGGCTCACAGCTGTTCCAATCAGGGAAACCACATGCTTGCCAAGACTTGATTATGCTTGTCCCAAACCTGTTCATGCAAAATATATTTGTTATAGCAATTATGGAATTAGGTAAATATTGCAGTACTGATGGAATGTAAGAGTGAAAGTAATAAAGTTGTCATTTCCATGGAAATTAAGTTGAATGCTTGGAAAAGACTTAATAAAGGCAAATTGCTTAAATACTGCTGGCAAATTGAGTGCTGGCAAAGCCCTTCAACTGAAAAATGTCGAGAAAGATTATATAAGCCAGGAAGGAGTTGCATTCAAGTATCTTTAAGTTCCTGTTCCGCTTCATTATATAAAACAGGAGATCCAAAAATTAGGTAGAAGTGCAGGTAGTGAGTGTGTACCTGAAGAAGGGAATGCATACTTGTACATCTGTCAGTTAAAATATGATATTGCAGGTGTGCTTGATCACTTTAATGATTTCATACTCTAACCCACTCATCTCAATCTTGCTGGCTAAAGGGCTTCTACTGTGACCTGTGCTGACCAATCAATTCAGCCACATGATGGCTGTATTTTGGGCAAAGATGTAGCCACATGACTTAGCTCTGCCATCTGGGGGTTTTCTACTTGTCAAGCACATGGCCCCACCATGTTATCCTTCCTGTTCATGCCTCCTCCGTTTGTAGCCAGTTCACTCTTCGCTGTCTCCTTGCATGTCCCCTCCCCCATGTCTCTGCTCCTGCAGCTTCTTTCTACATTGCCCTTCCCTTTGCTCATTGCAGGTTGACATGTTACCTGTCCATCCTTCCAAACCCCCTCTGTTGTCGCTTTCATCATGAAATCTGCCCTGACTCCCTGAATAGGAGTAATCTCATCTTCGTCTTTCTCAGATACCTTTATCTGTGTCTCACTCATGATCTGGGTTGCTTCTTATAAAAAAAAAAAAAAATTAGTTATGTGTACCATGAAATTGGGGATTTTGGATGGGACTTTAGGGATCCTGAGAACCACCACCCTAATTTTGTGTTTGAGACAACAGGACCAGACTCCTGACATGACTAGCTCAAGGTGGCCCAGGGGTTAGTAACAATAGATGCGCTGTGTGAAGGCCACCTCCTACCTGGAGGGTGGTCTGTGCTGGCCTCCATTCACTGTGCTTTACACATAACATAGTATATGTTCTTCATAATATTTTTTCTTTAAGGTAAGATTTATTACATTAAAACTTAGAGGTTTCCTTTATTAAATATGTGCAGGTTGAAAAGAACTATGCATTCATTGCAGAGAACTTGAAAAATAGAAAGTGCTACAAAGAAGAAAGAACTGTCGTTTGTTTTGCTTTTCAGAGATAAGAGCTTTTAGCAGTTAGGGTAATGTCCTTCAGATTGGGTTGAAAGGAAAAGAAGTCAAACAATCCAGGATTATGGTTGACAAAAATGCTTGAAGGGTGAGGTGGTTTCTGATTGAGTGAAAGAAGAGAAGCCTTCCAAATGGTATCTCTGATTCCTATCCAACCACGCAGCTACTCAAGAAATATGCATCCTGAGTGGGGCAGATCCTGAGCTGAGCGGGAGGGCTTCAGAGGTGAGTTACAAGTTGCAGGTGTCTGCCCTTGGCTGTTTCAGAACCTAGTGAAGGAACCAGGCATAAACAGATAATCACAGTGTGGGCTGGCAATGGAGAGATGAACAATGTAAGGCAGTTTGTAATTACACACATTATGTGACATGGATGTTATGGCCTGTGATTGTGGGCTGTGGTGGTTTATAATTTCTATTTTCAAACCAGAAGCCACATAACAATGACCAGGGAAACTTTCTTTAAAGGTGATTGTTCATAAGAAGGAAATAATTGGAATTTCACAAACCAGTAATTACAAAAGCAGGAAAGGTTAATACGATATGTTTTATAATCAAAAAAATTATAAGCAGACTTTGAAAATATTCCATTAATTAACTCCATTAACAGTTAGTGTCTGTGAGGAAAGATAGATCAACTGAATTCACACAATGAGATGTTAACGGGATTTGAAATTGGTGAGTCAGGCATATTCTTGGAATTAAGTGCTTCTTGTCTTTGTTGCTATTTATATCATATGACTCATTAATAGTTGGTTTTGTCATTATTGTAATAACCAGAT
The DNA here is from genome assembly GCA_004026585.1 of Noctilio leporinus. Taxonomy (NCBI): domain Eukaryota; kingdom Metazoa; phylum Chordata; class Mammalia; order Chiroptera; family Noctilionidae; genus Noctilio; species Noctilio leporinus. The sequence goes on along the minus strand of PVIW01004149.1, from coordinate 106,581 downwards.
GCTATGTCCTCTAGTTATTAACAATGATATTTTGCATTATTGAATGACTTTAAAATACTCACAGGACTTTGGCAATCACTCCATTCCTCTTGTTTTTCCTGCACTTGATGGCTTTCAGTGTGTGGAATAGTTGGAGCGCTGTCAGAGAGGCTGTCAACATGATTGAAGTGAGTGGGGGCAGAAGCATGTGAGAAACCAGTGTCCAGGGTGTGGATGGCATGGTGGGCTCCCAGGACAGTGCAAAGTGTCAAATGCCAGCTGGCTTCTGGGAACGATAAGAGAATAATTGGTCTCAATGCATATCCCGGAGGCACCAGGAATATGTTTCAACTGCAGCAGGGGTGGCCTGGAGTAGCTCTTGCTCCATACTTGAATATCCCTGTTTTGGCGGGGTGAGGACAGCAGTGACTTGTTTCTGGGATAAAGGCAATTCTGCCCAGTACGGTGGATGGGCTGGCCGTCGAGCTGCGTTGCCTGAATCTTCATATGGGCATGTCACTTCCCCACACTGGGCCTCAGTTTCTTCTTCTATAAAATGAAAGATTAGATAAAATGACATTTCTGGCCCTTCCCAGATCCAAAGCCCTGTGAAACCACTCTGGGCTTGCATGTGTCTTGGGAGGAATGTTTTGGGGCACAGAGAGAACCCCTCTCCTGCCTTCTGGTCACAATGAGTGACAACCATTCACTGTCTCACCCTGTTGTTCACCCAAATCTGTTCTCACCTTCCTTCCAGGCCCCAGAACTGCTTTTCCACAATAGTCTTAGTTCAAACCATTAATGGCCTCAGGCCTTTCTGCAGAAGCAGGACCTGATTCATCATGTGCCTCTTGGCAGACATGCAGGCCAAGAACACTTTTGTTCCTTCCTCGAGGGCAGATTGAGATCATGTGACAGAGTTCTGGCCAAATAGGATTCTGGTCTGACTTGCAAAAGCCTGTTACAGCCCCTCCAGCCCTCTCTGTCCCTGCTGTGGAGAATCCAGAGCTGCATACTGACTGGCAAGTCCTGGCCCTACCTCTCAGGCTTGGGAGAAATCCAAGACATTCTCCAATAAATCAGGGCACGTCTTTGTTTTCTCCTTACACTGCATATGGAAGAAGCATCCTCTGGAACAGATTGGGAAAGACATCACTTACAAGTTATTCACAAAAATGGTTTGGTATTTCCTCAATAAGTTAAACATTTGATTGCCACAAGGACCAGCAAGTTTGCTCCTAGATGAAAAGTTGAAAGAAAATAGGTGTTCAAACAAAAATTGGGGCATGAATGTTCACAGTGGCACTATTCACAATAGCCAACAGATGAAAACAACCCAAATATCTACAAAAAAATGAATGGATACACAAAATGGGATATTCCCATTCAATGGAATATTATCCAGCCATAAAAAGAAATGGTGTTTGCCATGGATGAACATTGAAAATACATAATATTGAGTAAAAGAAGCCAGGTGCTGAGGACCATATATAGTAAGATTACATTAATATGAAATATTAATTGACAGACAGAAAGCAGATTAATGGTTGCTGTGGGGTGGTGCAGGGCACAATGGAAAGTGACTGCTTAACACACACAAGGGTTCCATTTGAGGTAATACAGAAATTTTGGAACAAGATAGTAATGATGGTTATATAACACTGCAGAAGAACCTAGGGCCAGATTTGTATACTTGAAAATGTTTAAAATGGTAAAGTTTATGTTACATACATTTTACCCAAATGTAGAAAAAAGATTAAGAAAAAAAGCTATCCACACATTTTAAGCCAATGAGGAGAGAGGAATGAAAAAGCTACCAGAAAGAATAAAACTGTGGCTGGAAGGCAAGTCAAGGTAGAAAGACTGCATGTGGCTTCAAGGTCAAAGTGAAATGAACAAGAAGCTAAACAATGAGAGGATGAGAAAGGGTGAGGCCTGGGACAGGTCCAAATGGGGGGCACACATTGGGCCTGAGGTGATCTCTTTAGTGGGGAGGTGGAAGAGTGGCTTGTTCTGCTCAGGGAGGAGACTCTGAAGATATTAAAGTGCTTTGACCAACATGATCTAGTTGCATTTGAGGTCATGGCTTCTGAATCTACCAGGGACAGAGAGTTAGCAAAGTATTGTCTTGGCAATCTCTAGAATAGTTGAAAGGTTCTTTGGAGAAGCACCTGTGCCCCGTTTCATCCTCTTCTGCCTAACCTGGCACACCTCTCCTTCACTATCCTGCCTCTTGTATCTCCCACCACCTTCCTTTCTATAAATGAGCTGGTTTTGGCCAATACCCTCTTAGTCAAACTCAATCTGTCTGGGAAATGCCACAGAGGAGGTGGCATCTACACTAGGTCTTAGAGGATGCATATAATTTCTCTCATTAGAAAAGGGAAATATAACTTCCTTAGAGGGCTTGAAAGTGGGTTGTCTAGAAATAGAGTAGTTGAGCACGGCTGAGCAAAGGAAGTGGGTGTAGATCCAGCTGTGAAGTGGCGATTGGACACGTAGTAAAAAGGCTGGCTATGTCATGTTTATGTGACAGTGGTGTCCATACCTATTTTCCAGCTCAATGTTGACTGGTATATTCTAGAACATTCCAACAGTATAGAGGTCAAGACCCAGCACCCAGCTCTAGGAGCAACTAGGGGAATTGGTGCAGTGTCTCCAAAGTGTACAACTGGCTGAAATGCTGACTCACAAGGAAACCAGGGAGTTTATGATCCAAGGATAACGTGGGTGCCTGCCTCCACAAGCCAAGTCCGTGAGCACAGTATTGGGTCGGCTCTTTGTGTCTGACTTTTATTCTGGACATGAACATGACGCTACTTATTGTATCATTTTCTCCTCTAAATTTAGGCCCCAGCTCTTCCTAGGCTTCGGACAGATGACACATGCAGGATCTGGCCCTCATCTCCCCTGCCAACCACTTTTCTTCCTCAGAGCCTCTTGAACATAGAGGCTCATCTGAGATTCTTTAGCAAACAAAAGAGCTTCATTGTCTCTTTTGGGCCACCTAGACCTTCAAAGTGTAAAGGGCTGTTTGCACATACTATTTTTGGAGGACAGGGTACACTTGGAAGGCAGCTTCTTGTTTTTTATTTTTAAATCCAAAGGTAGTTCTTTCCCCCTTATTGGACTTGGCTGTCCAATTGTCTCCAAGGGGCCCAGACTTGAAATGCAAGAGGTTTTGTTTTTTCTTCTCATTGGGTTCATCCCATTGGCAACCCACAGGATTCTCTGTATGCCCCCCAACCAAAGTAGAGCTAAAAGCTCACTTTTAACTGTCTACAGGGATTTTGCTGTCCATGGAGTTTCTAGTTTATCCTGTCACAAATGGAAACCAATGAAGACTTTAAAATGGGCTTGGCTGGCACATGTGAGTAGCACATTGGATAAGGTGCTGGCCTGTGAACCCAAGGGTGGATGGTTCAATTCCCAGCCAGGGCACGTAACCAGGTTGCAAGCCAGGTCTTCAGCCAGGTCTGTAGCTGGAGGCAGGTGAAAGGCAACCATACGTTGATGTTTCTCTCCCTCTCTGCCTCTCTCCCTTCCCCTCTCTCTGGAAATAATAAATTAAAAATTGATAAATAAATAAAATGAAAGGAATGGCATGACTTGAATTGTTTAATAGAAGGAATTCTGAAGGTCACTTAGAGTGAGGGTCAGCATTCATTTTTGATAAAGGCCAGACTATGCATATTTTCAGTTGTTTTCAAAAAGCTTCTGGGTCCAGCTGATCTTTTGCTCAAGGAAAGCTGTGGACATGTGCTTTTCAGTAGGAATATATGCAGCACAAACTCTCTTTGGAAATGATGATGCTTAGGACTGTGTGGCTTTCTGGGTCTAAACTTCTCTGCTTGATCTGAAAAGGTTTGTTTGTACCATAGGCAGAAGGTACTGCCCAGATTTTGTCCTTTAAATAACTTTCTAAGCAAGGTTTGAGTTACATTTATGTTCAGGTCATCTTCCTTAATCATGAGAAGATGTGGCAGATTTTAGGTACACATATGGGATGGTGGGGATGGGAGAGGCTTCATCCTTAGGTAGCCATGGGGTGGGTGACACAGACTCTAACCACAGGATGGTAAAGGCTCTAGCCATAGGGTGTTTGATGGGATGATAGAGGCTCTTTTTTTTTTTTCCTAGCAAAAAATGTCACAGGTCTCATTGTCACCAATGCAACAAAATTACAGTGATGGAAGCAAAACCTGTGTCTCAATGTAGCCACATTAACAATTTCTGGACACGTGTACAAAAAAACAGTGCCCATTTTCATCTTGAATGAGGCTTGAGGCTCTTTTTTAAGAGTGATAGAGACTCTATCCAGAAGATAAGGCCAGTTTTCATGAGGAACTGCATGAAACTCTGGGTGAGCTGTGCTGCTTCAGGACCCAGGTGACAAAGTGAGGCTCTTGGTTGTTGGTGTGTTCATCCTTCTGGGTCCTCATCTTTAGGAGGATCACCACCGACACCGTGGGGCCCCTCACAAGAGGCAGAGGACAGGATAGTGATGCAGACATTCAGTACAGGAATAAGAACAGACCCCTCCAGGTACCATGGGTCACACCCTGGGTTTCTCAGGATGCACACACATGAGGGACCCCTAAGAGCTGCACAGGCAGGAAGGACTCCATATTACTGTTATTTGGACATTAATGGAAATGTGGCCTTAATTTGCATTCACAGATTTTAGAGATCTAAACATATCCATGGATGTGGAAGAAATTAACCCTAGGACAGGACACATTCCATACTATAAATGTTGAATACACAAAGATAAAAATCTAAACCTATAGCTCAGGGTTTTCCTTGTGTTGTCCCTTGCTCCTTCCCCACCAAAGACTTAGGTTATAGGTTGTTGCAAAACAACTAGCAATACGACAAGTCAAAGAAAATCGTCTGCTCCTGATTCTTCAAAGGGAATATACACAAGGGAGAAGTGCATCCCTCAGATGGTAATGAGACATATTCCAGGGTCCTTTTCTCCCTCCCTCCAGTCGGGACCAACAGGTCTTCAACTGCATCATAAAAACCAAGCTGTTGGCTCAGAGGCCTTCTTAATTTGATCACATAATTACCAGAAGAGAAGGGTCGCTGCTTTATGGTCATCCGCCTCATGGGCATCCTTTCAATTACCGTGGAGAGCTGGGTCATAATGGAAAGTGGGCACCGTGCCATACATGTGAGAGGTCTTTAAAGATGAGGGTTTCTGCACTGCTTTCCTGATTGATTTTTTTCTTTCTTTCCTTTTCTTTTTAGTAGTGTTGTTACACTATCTTTTGAGGACTTCACATTCTTCTTGATTTACCTCCTTGGAGCGTTAATGAACTTCAAAGGACAACTGGATCTGATTTATAGTTCAGCCCAGGCTGTTGGTTTTGGCTCTTCCTCCATCCAAACGAGGGCGTTCAGGGTGAGAGAGACTGCAGGGCTCAGCGCTCCGGTGAGGGTGCTGTGCAATGCCATCCATCCTCTGCCCAGCAGGCTGGCGGGCTTCCATGGCGGGATCTACAGGCTCCCTTGCTCCCTTGCAGCCTCTGTGCGGTTCCTGCTGCTGCCAGCAAAGAGGAAGGCAACTGGGCTCTGGGATGCGGGAGGCTTGATCTTCAGTCCTGGGGTCTCCAGGGCTGCAGCCCCGTGAGGACTTCCAAACCTGCCCAGAAGGCCCTCCGTAGGGGCACATGACATTCATGGTGTCTGCAGAGAAGAAGCAAGTGGGCTACATTTCTCACCTTTTAGTTAGCTCCTCTATTGCTCCATGTGTGACTTGGGGGTATGGTTGCTTTGCTTTTAACCACTTGGATACTCCAGTCAAATATTTTGTAAAAATCAATTTAAGTATACTATAACAGTTGACCCAATTTTTTCCCCTTTGTCCCCTCTGTCTGGTACCTCCCTTCCCTCCAGCAATAACCCCGCCCCCTTAGTTCATGTCTGTGAGTCATGCATGTAAGTTCTTTGGCTTCTCCATTTCCTATGCAATTCTTAATGTTCCCCTGTTTATTTTGTACGTGCCAGTTATGCTTTCTGATCCCTGAAACTTTCCCCCCATTCTCCCCTTTTCCTCTCCCCACTGACAACCCTCCATGTGATCTCCATATTCATGGTTCTGCTCCTGTTCTAGTTGTTTGCTTAGTTTTTTTTTGTCTTTTTAAGATTCACTTGTTTTGTTGATAATTGTGAGTTTGTTGTGATTTTACTGTTCACCGTTTTGATCTTTTTCTTGAATATACAAAGGAATTCCCATAAGTCCCTTACTAGTCAAAGGAGTTCCCATAAGACTATCACTTGATTTCTCAAAAGAAACTCTGCAGGCAAGAAGGGCCTGGCAAGAAGTAGTCAAAGTGATGGAAAGCAAGGGCCTACAACCAAGATTACTCTATCCAGCAAAGCTATCACTTAGAATGGAAGGGCAGATAAAGTGCCGCTCAGACAAGGTAAAGCTAAAGAAGTTCATCATCACCAAGCCATTATTACATGAAATGTTAAAGGGACACATTTAAGAAAAAGAAGAGGGTCCAGTCAAGTATTAATGACTGGGCCCAGGCAGGAGCTGGTTTTCTGGGTTATGAAAGGAGGCTGCTGCTGCTGCTGCTGTTGCTTTGGTTCTGAATTCATTTACTCTTCTGTAGGCCATGGCAACAGCCCCTTGACCGCTCTTTGCTCCAGCCTTTCCCCCTCCAGGCCACACTTGTCACTGCTGTCTGCAGAGCTGCTGTGCTCCCTGACTCCAGGGGCCCTGTTGGCACTTTATGCTGTGGAGTTTAGGGGGGCACCACCGGCCTAGGATATGACGTGAGAGTTGTTCTCTGGAGTCATGCAATCCAGTGGGTATTAGCTGACTGATTAACTTTTAAGTCCTTAGGAGGGCTCCCCAACATCTGCAAGACTCAACCCAAGGTCCTTAGCTTGTTATATGAACCCTCTCCATCTCTTGCTCTCTCAGCTCCCTCAAGTTCTAACCTTTCACTGTTTCCAAACCTTTGCAACTTCCATATACCAACAGCGTGGAATGTCCTTTCCTGCCCTGTGTATTTGCCACCTTCCCTCCATCCCTCAAGATTCAGTATCATCTCCTCTTCCTTCCCTTAGTGCCTTCCACCCCTCCCCCCTGAGTTCTGTGCCCAGTACCATCCTCCAAAACTTACATGCAAAGCTTCACACAACTACATGTTTACAACCTGATTTTGATTGGACTGTGCCTTGTTTATCACTGCATCCTCTGAACCTAGAACAGTACTATGGGACCCAGAGCCAGGACACAATGAATATCAAGGAGGAAATGCAGGAAGGATACAACAGCCAGAGGCCTTCAGGACCTTAGAGTTCACCTGGGGGGACAGCACCCATGGGGGTACATCAGGCCCCTGCAGAGACACTGTCATAGGATGAGTGCATATTCTGCTCTTAACTGCAGGCACTAAGATTACGCAAGGTGGGTGGGCGGGAGGTGTACACAGAAGTATTTGGGGATTATTTCCTGTAATTCTAGGGCATATGGGAACCTCAGCGATCTCTGATCTCTAGGGCCCCATCCATGGATAAAGAACCTGAGGTCATTTGGAGAGTTGGCTTCAAAGTGAGAAATAACATTTTAGGCCCCTTCATTTCCAGTCCAAGATTTATAAAGAAAATCTCATCAAGCTGGAAGTAGCAGGCGTGTTGATGTTTTCTTATAAATAATTTAGGGGGAGGAATATAAAACACAACAGAATTTTGTTACTAAATATTGATGCTGTAGCAGCTACTTAGAGAAGATTGCATATGATGTTTTCAATTAGACTCTCTTTATCTGCCTTTAGAAGCCGGTGTTTTTGTAAAGGGTAGGGTTGTAGTGCGTTATTAATACTGACAGCTCCAGCGCTCACATTGTGCTTCTGAAAGCATCAGGGGAAGGTACTGATCTATCAACATAATCCTCACACTGAGCGCTGTGCTGATTTCAGATGAAAGCAGCAGGGATGGCTGCTTTGGTGTTTCAGCAGAAGCCTCATGAGCTTTTAACGTGAGGGTTCAATCCGCCAGTGCTTCCTGGGTGTCCGTGTCATGGAAACATGGCAGAATGGGTTAGAGTAGAAAGTGGTGGGAGGGGAGCCAAGCTCCGATGTGGGGCAGGGTAAATTTCAGACACAGGAGCCAGCAAAGGCTGTCTCTGAAAAGGAATACCAGCAATGGGGACATCTTGGACGCGTAAGTCCATCAAGAAAATCCACACCTTATACGTGGAATGCTAGCTATGTGATTGGCACCATGCTCAGGGTTTAGTGGGCCTTATCTTAATTCTTATGACACAACCCTTTGAGTGAAGTATTACTATTATTCCCTGGTGTAGGCAGAGTCCTAAGATAGGCCCAAGACCCATCTTCCTGGTGTACATACCTGGCCTTATGCCAGGACTGTTAATTTGATGGATTTCATCCCCTATAATTAGGTTTTTCATTTGGCACAGCCAATTTTAAGAAACAAAGGTTATCAAGTTGACTTGACCTAATTACCCAAGTATATTTTTTAAGAAATCTGGGGCTGGAGGTCAGAGACACACAGCATGAAAGGAAGCCAGGGGAGGAAACTTCCCATGTGGCTTTGAAGGTGAACACACAGCAAGAATCCGAGCACATCTTTAAGTGGCCGAGAGGGACCCCTTGTTGGGAATTGGGAGAAAAATAGGATACTCAGTCTGAGAGTGGTATAGAATCAAATTTGTCAACATTATGAGTGAGCTCGGAAGTGGACCCTGAGCTCTGGGTGGGAACGCAGCTGCTGACCCCTTGATTTTGGCTTTGGGAGACCTTGAGCAGAGAGACCAGCCACGCTGCGCCTGGCCATCTGACCGTTAGAGCTGAAAGCCAGTAAGTGGCTGTTGTTTTAAGACACTAATTGTGTGGAATTTGCCACACAGCAATAGATGAAGAACTGAGGCTAGGAAGATTCAGATGCTCTGGCTTACAAAGCGGGGAGGTGACAGAGCTGGGATTTGAACCCAGGACATTTGATTTCCAAGAGAATGTTTCTGAAGACTACCAGTGATTCTCAACCCAGCAGGTGGGGAGATAGTTCAAATAAGATTTGGGTACACCCAGTGGGTGGACCCGACACTGCCCTTCCTCTGCGTTTTGAATCAGGTCTTAGATCCTGAAATTGATGGTGATCAGCATCCTGGGTGAGGTCCTCCTCATACAGTCCAATACTGTGCTGTGAGGGCAGCCCAGGGGAAAAGAGGTTTTGTGCAGAGAAGGCACTCCTCCATGACTGTGAAAGGCATAGGACTAAGTAGCTGGCCATGAGAGCTGTGTTGGAGAAAAGGCTGGAAATATCTCTTGGCTGGTGGTTCTCAAGGTTGGCCATACATTAGAACAACTTGGAGGGCTTTAAATAAATCCTGGTGTCCAGGCTGAGTCACTCCAAATCTGTGGGAGTGGTGCCAGGGCAGTGACACTTTTCAAGTACCCCAGCTGATCCTAGTGTGCAGCTACAGTTAAAAGTGGTGGACCCACAAAGTCAGCTTGGCAGGGGGAGAGGCTGAAAATCATGGGGAGGCATGGGAATTCTTGCAGCTGAGTTGGAGGGCTGGGTCTTCAGGCCTGGTGGTGTTCCCAGTCTGGTCTGCTGGCTCTGAATGTTCAGGGTTATGATGTCATTTCCCAAACCATCAATCATTGCATTCACTTTGTGGTTCTAGGTGAATTGTGCTTAAAAATCTGTGTGATCAAAGCAGTGACTCCAAACATTCCGTTCACTGAGCTGTCAGCATGGAACTGAAACAACCGCAGTCTGGGTGGAGCAGTAGTTCAGGTTCTCAGAGAGCAGGTTTTCACACTTGAGCATATCAGAGTCAACCGGTAGCCTTGTTAAAACAGCTGGTCCCACCTCGGGGGTGTCTGAGTCACCAGGTCTGGGTGGGGCCCAAGGTTGGGCATTTCTATCAAGTTCTCAAGTGACATGGCTGCCAATCTGGGGACCACACTTTGGAGCTCTAGGGCCTGGATTTGAAAACAGCCATTTACTAGGGTGGGGCCATGGAGAAGTCCCCAATCCTCTGTGTGCCTCAGTTTTATCTTCTGCTGTGTAAGGGTACCTCAGCACCTCTGGCAGAGTGCATGGTGTGGATTAGACCTGACAGTGGCCTGACAGTGCCTGGCACGGATAAACTCTCAAAGAACGTTAACTATCAACTTTAGCCGGGGTTCTCCTGGTGGCAGGTTTTCCAGATACTCGCTCATAACAGTTTGATGAACATAAAGAAAGAAAGAAAAGAAACTTACTGGCTTATTTAACTGGCCAGGGACTTGTCCGTGCTTCAGACACAGCTGGACTCTGGCTCCAGCTGCATCAGGCATCTCTCTCTCGTGATCCCATCTTTCTGCTACTACTAGGTGACCTTGATGTTCAGGTAGGGTCTCCTGGCTTGGTGACAAAGATGTCTTGGCTGTTTTAGGCTGCTATCATCTTTACAGCTATAACCCAGAACTTTCTGACACACATTGATTTTACACTAGGCTATGTCCATGCTGCATGTGTGAAGCCAGTTTATAATTTCATCATGTTATGATTTATTTCGATTTTCAGTCTCTTCAGGCCTTTCTAGTTCCAGTCTGTTGATGTCATCTGGTTCTCTCCTCGTCAAGGCACCCACAAATGTAGATGCAAATTTTACTTGTGCAGCATTCACTGATATAAGCCCTAAGTACTTAAAAGCGTTATGACAAGTCACTAAAAACCTTCCCCTTGACCAACTCATTAACAATGAGATTATGAGAGCCGTTGCCCAACGCCTTCCTCCAACCCACTTTGGTACAGCAGTTCTCCATTAGCCAGTCCGATAATGTGGTACAGAGGGAAATGCAGAAAATCTGACATGATTTGCCTTTAAGAAGCTTGTTCCTAAGGGACCGGAGGTGTAAATCAAGACTATTCTGGGCAGACCGGGGTGAATGATAAGTGAATGATAGGGCTTTTTTATGCTGGATGCATCTTCTCTTCCCAAAATATCTTTTAAGAGAGGCATTTTTAGGAGGGAAATAATGTGGAAAGGCAGTGGTTAGCTAGTCAGTCAAGAAGGTGAAGAGGAGGAAGTGTGGTGGTTTGTTTTATACGTTAGCTTTTACTGAGCTAAGGGGCACCCACAGAGCCGGTAACTGATTTCTGGGGGTGTCTGCAAAGGGGTTTCCAAAAGAGATTTGAATTGGTGGACTGAGTAAAGAAGATGGCCCTCATCAATGTGGGTGGACATGGTTCAACTGTTAAGAGACTGGAGAGAAAAAATGGGTAGGGAAAGGGTGAATTTGCTCTGTTCTTGAGCTGGGATATCCATCTTCTGCCTTCAGACATCAGAGCTCCTGCTTCTCAGGCCTTCAGACTCAGATTGGGACTCACACTGTTGGCTTTGTTGTTTCTCAGGCCTTTGGGCTTGAGCTGGAACTATTTTACCACTGGCTTTCCCGGGCCTCCAGCTGGTAGATGGCAGATGGTGGGACTTCTCATCTTCCATAATCACATGAGTCAATCCTTTATAATACATCTCTTTCAATATGATTCCATATATCCTATTGGCCTGTTTCCCTGCCAAATGCATTAAATTAGGAATAGGTCCACCCTACTGCATTGCCTTGCAGCATGCGACTAGAGGAGTGGTGGGTTTTGGTGGATGAAGGTCCAGCCACAGCCAATCTTGGGTGGGGCAGGAGCTTTAATGCTGTTGGCCATAGTGTTTAGCAAACAGATTGAAGGAAGGTCCTAGGAAAGGAAAGGGGTAAGAAGACAAAGAGGTGGCTGAGGAGGAGGCTGACTCAAAGATGATATTATCCGCCATTTCTTATATTAAGTTCCTTTCTTTCTTTGCCTTCATTTCTTATATGAATAGTGTTACTGGATGACACTAATGCGTTGTGTACAATAAAACTTCATTAACCAATTGCTCAGGGGAATGGGAGTATGTGGTTAATTGAATTATCTGATTAACTGAGAGTTAATTAACCAGAAATCCTTTGTAGTTATAAGTCATGCTGCAAATATTCCAGTACATCTAAGTTTTCTTCCTACCAGGGTTAGGAAGGGGAAGGAGTCAAGGGAGAGGGGGAATGAAACCAATTTTCATGGGGGCTTTAAGTTGTTTTTGGTACTTATCTAAATATTATTATCTGCTTTCATCCTTGTAACTATTATACAAAGTCAACATTATTATCTCCTTTTACACATAACATTGAAAAGTAATCATTACTGAATGTTGCTTTGCTGATTGAGAACATAGATGGGTCTCAGAAGCATGTCTGGGATATCAGTGCCAGCAGCAGGTTGAGTGGTGGTGGGAGGAGGGGCTGGAGTATGTCAGAACCTGATCCCAATTCGCTGTATGACCTTGACTGAACTAAGGGGCTGCATATCAAGGTAATTACATGCATGGACTGTGAGTAAATAAAACTGGCTTTGAATTCTTACTTCACCTTTTCTGGGATGTATAATCTTCAACCAACCACTTTTTTCTCTGCTTCTCAGCTTCTTCATCTGCAAAGTATATTGCTCCATGCTTTGCTGGACTCTGGGCAGCCAGCGGCGGGTCCTGCAAGAACCGTAGCTGTGATTACAGTCATGCATGGTCATATTAGGAGACCATAGATGGATTATGATGAAAATGCAATAAAAGGGCTATAATAGAGCCAGGGGTGGGTAGGATCCCCAAAGTTCTCATAGCCCATGGTTGGGGGATGGAGGAAGAAGATAGTGGAGCTTTTAAGGTACTTTGCATATACCTGTGGCAAGCTGATAACTAGATAATAGGTGTACTATCACCCCAGAGCAAAAGGTGTACTGACTTTCAGGATTTAAAAGGAAGGGTGGGTAGCCCTGAGAGAGGAGCATGCTGGAGAAGCATGATGGAGGGGTGCCATGACTAGGGAGCAGGTTGTAGCAGCCATGTGAGAGGGAGAAGTAGCCGTGCAGTTTGTAGTCAGGATTCAGTCTTGTGGCCTGGGCTAGTAAGAGAGGAGGCACGCTGCTGTTTTGATCGTGCCTGCCCCAGCTGACTGTGAAGCCACCCAGGACTCTGCCTTGCAGACCCAGACTCTATCTGGACTCTTGGAACTTGGGACATGCAGAAGGACACTGTCTTGAGTCGTGCCTTTCCTGGACTTCATGATCCAGGGTAACATGGCACATCTTTCCTGGACTATTATGCAGAGGCTGAAGACAACATACCCGAGATGCTGAAGGAGAGAGCTGACAGATTAGGAATGGAGAACTATTGGGCTTGATTTGGGTTTACAGCCTTTTAAACCCAAAGGGAGCAAGGGGAGGGCTGGTCTAATGACAGAACAGGGCTCTGAGTAGGAGTGCTCCCAGCCCCTCCAAAGTTGGCATATTATAAATAAAGACCTGTTTTTCTCAGCACTAATTGTTGGGTCACACACTAAGGCATCATGTGAATGAGCCCTACTTTGCTCCGGTAACAAGACCTCCATCTTAGGACGATCCCCACGTTCTCCTCGTGTTCAATCTCTGATGCCAATTTTATTTTCTTGCTTTTCTTTCGTTCTTTCCCCTCAAAGTGTGGTGTGACAAAACTGTTTGAGAGGGCACTTATTTGCTAATTTTTGTTTTACTACACATACACAGCCAAACAGGAGAGAAGAAAACACTGAGACTCATAGGCATTGTTACCACTAAATCAAGCATTAGTTTGGCTAAGTCACCAGCCTCTGCTGCCATCGTAATTTTAGGGAATGAAAAGAACAGTTCTTTTTGCTCAGATTGCTAGATTTATATTGCTTTCACTTAGCAAGTGAATAATTGATAAGTTGGGGCATATTAACATTGAACAAAAGAGCCCAGCAGTAGAAGGGTCCTGGGAAGGCTGCCTAAATCAATATATACTCATGAATTTTGAGTGCAAAAGGTTGAGCTGAGAAAGAACACAGATTTAGACCCCCATTAATATTTGAAACACATTCTGCACATGAGAGGCCTGCTACAGCCCAAATGTTAACCGAAGAGGCCTCGGAGAAATGGCTTCTAAACAAATTTGAAAGCGAGTGATTTTCCCCTCCGAAGATTTCACAAGAAAATCAATCATCTTTGTTGTTTCTGCTGTCAGAAGCCATCTATTAAAAATCTAATTAGAGCATTTTTCCCAATTAAACATACCAATGCCACACTTGTCTGACTCGATGTTTATAACTGCTGAAAAAGCAAATGCGTCTTCCTCTGAGAGCAACCCAGACATAGTAAAATGTTCCAGCCACTCCCACAAGCTCCCTCTTCTCCATGCAGGAGCCAGCCTTAAAAATTTGATTAATCTAAACATTTTGTAAGGTGTCAGAAGAGGTTTCTTGCCTGATGCCTCATGGTCACCCAAAGTCCCAGCCTGACTGAGGCCAAAATAACATCATCAGTCACAATTTGCTTTTGAAATACCTCCTGCTAGGCCCCCAATTTGAGCTATCAAAGCTGGAAATTTTAAACCAAGTGGGAAAACGTTTTCAATTTTAATGATTCATTGAATTCGGCATCCTGCTGGAAAGTCATCTATAGTGTCTGAGACGAGCATGCTGCTCTGGCCATTGAAGATGTTCGAAGACTGCGGTTGCCTGCTGATATTCTAATGACACAGCCAAGCAAAGGATTCTCTGTGGATAAAAGGATCACCTTTTAAAAGTCATGAAATAGAATCTCACAACTGGAAGGGGCCCAAGTGGTCATTTTATCTGGCCTCTGCGCTCCCACAGATGATAGCAATTCCTCCAGCCAGACTCAGACTCAACTTGCATACCTCTGGTGCTGGTGGGCTCACCACCTTGTGAGGCAGTTCACTCCATTCCAAGACAAGGCTGACTTTTGCAAACAGGCTCCTTCTGTTCAGATATATATAACCTGCCTGCCTGTTATGTAGGCCCAACAAGATTACACCTAAGGCTCATGGACGCAGCTGTACTGCTCTTCTCCCATGAAGCAATTAATTTGGAGAATAATTCAGGGCATGAGCTCATTATTGGGTCTTGGAGGCTAAAAGGAAAAATTGGCCCTACATAGTGTAAATGATATTTGCTCTTTTTCCTGGAATTCTCCTGCTCTATGTCTTAATTAATGAATTTATTAAAGATTTCATTGAGTGGTCCTAAGGAGCACTTATTTTTGAAAACTCCCCTTTTGCCCATGCACATGGTCTCTCCGTTTTTCTTCCAAAGTCAAAGCTATAGCTCTTGGACTTCCTG
Organism: Noctilio leporinus; assembly: GCA_004026585.1. Taxonomy (NCBI): domain Eukaryota; kingdom Metazoa; phylum Chordata; class Mammalia; order Chiroptera; family Noctilionidae; genus Noctilio; species Noctilio leporinus. The sequence goes on along the minus strand of PVIW01004149.1, from coordinate 91,405 downwards.
GAAAGGACTGCCACATTTAAAGATAAATAATATTTGCCCTTTAAATTCTGAATGTCTTTTTAATGAGGGCCATGAATGTTAGTTAGCTAGAGTATGATTTGTCCTATTATGAGAGGCTCAGGCCTGACCTCTCCAACCCCTTTTTAAATAATCATCTGTTGTTCTTACCTGGCAGAAAGAGATAAGTTATTTTAGCAGAAAAAAATACGCTGCCTATTGAGTCAAACAGATCAGAGGTTTATTCATGGCTCTTCTAATTTCTAGCTGTGACAACTTGGATAAATTGCTGAAGTCTTTTGAGACCCAGTCTTCATACTGTACAATTAGGATAAAAATTTCTAGTTCACAGAGTTGTTATTATTTATAGAGTGAGATAATATAATCAAGTGACTTGGCACAGTGTATTGGTTAGTTCTCACTATGTGACAAAGTATCCCTAAACTCAGGAGTTAGGAAAATAAGCATTTGTTATGTCTCTGCATAAGCTGAGAAATCTGGTAGTTTGGTCCAGGCGTGGCTGATCTTGGCTTGGTTGGCTGGTGTGTCTGTGTCGCACTGATGGATGGGCTGAGGGTTGGCTCTCTAGGATGCTCTCATTTGCATATCTGGCAGTCGGGTAGTGGGCAGCTGGAGTTATTGGAAGTCTCTCAGCCACCAGCAATCTAGCTTGGGTTTATTCACGTGGCAGGAGCCCAGAAGCAGGCACACCTTTTGGAACTGGCACCGTGCCACTTTTACCACATTCTATTGACCAAAGCAAATCATTCAGGAGGTGGAGGAATAGATTCTACTCTTAATGGGAGGAGTTGCAAAGTCACATTACAAAGCGCAGCTGCTTTTGCAATTAATCTGCCCCACACAGTTCCTGGCGGAAGTACTCCGAAAATGGCAGCTGTTAAAGACAGATTTTGCAGATTGCAAATGGCAAGGATTGATCTCCTCTGCAGCCATTAAGTGGAAACATTTAAAAACTGTTCATTAGGAACCCAATATCTTAACCATTTTATTGTTAACATTAGCAATATCTCATAGTTATACTTGCCCTAGAATCCATGAAGGTGGGGAGCAAACCCAGATTAAGCCACTCATGGCAGAGATTTCTAGGTCACCCTGAGTGTACAATGGAGACGGCTCTTGGTCAGACCTGCTTCAGGCCTAGCTAGGCAGAAATCCTGAGGTTCAGGACCCTGATGTTCTTGACCTGGGAAGGGCCCACCTTGACAGCTATTATCATCAACACATCAAGGCAACTGGTATGTTGACCAGTACTGTATTTCAGGCCTGGTGTTAGCTTTCTTGCATTGAATCCTTACCCTGACCCTGTGAATTCTCCATTATTGTTCCCGTTTTACCACTGCTGAAACCAAGACCCTGAAACTCAGGGTAATTTATAAATGGTAGAGCTGGAGCTAAACTTGGAGGATGTAGCTTGAAAACCTGGGCTTGTTCCTTCACATCTCGCCACCCCTGAGGTCAGTGGCAGCAAGAGCAGGATGAAGAAGGAAGGGGAGGTCTTTTTGTGAATGTTCACCTGGAGCTGGCCACAGGCTGAAGCATCTCACATCTTCGTCACTTTTCATCCTGGCAGCCCTACTTCTTACAGCTCCATTTTACATAGGAAGAAACTCAGGTTCGGAGAGGTTATATAGCCTGCCCAAGGTTGCACAGCTGGGAGGTGGCAGAACTGAGCTGAAAGACTGTCTGATTCCTCACCACCACCATATGCAAGATTATCTTTGCAAGAAAAAGGGGAGGTTCTTTCTGTCCCAGCCCTTCATCCCGTAGAATGCATGCTAATCCCTCTCTCAGGAAGGAGCCCCCATAATAGTCTAATAATCCCCAGGAAATGGCAGGAGCTTCGTCCAAGGTGTGGGAACTGGCTGATCAACAGGGCACTGCTGTCAATGGGGGCTCAGGGACCACCAGGACTGATTCCAGCTGGCCCAGGATAGGACAGATTGGGTGAAAGAAGTTACCCTGTGTCTTTGATCTAAGAGGACTCAGAGTGGAAGCACCAGAGACAAATTAAACCAGCTTGCGAAATTATCCCTGGCCCTACAACACCGTCTGGTATTCTTGGCATTAGGTGGTTGTGTTTTCCCAGACAGAGGCTGAGGGTGGGTGGGGGAAGGTACACCAGGGGCTCAGCAGGAGCTGTCTGAGGAAGAATAGATTGATTCTGGGGATTCAGCCCTGTGGAGTGACAGCAAAAAAAGCTTGGCTACCTCAAGCCCTACCAGCCAGTCACAGACCCCAGCTCCCTCCAGCAGCCCCTGCACCTCTGAGGTCCCAGGGGCTCCCCAGCCCCAGCTCATACCAGCTGCTTCCTTCTCTCATCACCCACCTGGCCCCTCTAGGTGGTGACTGGCACTCTCAGCACCTCTTCCCTGATCGGTGGGCACTGTTGTACTTACCCTTCTCTCCCTCTTCAGGTGGCTGATGCTGCTCTGGGTACCAGAGCATGCACCCAGGGAGGTGGTCTCACCCCTGCCTGGGAGCCTGCTGCCCGGGGCTGGGCTGCTGGAGGCTGAGCCTTGGCCTCTGGCTGGGGTATGCCTCTGACCTTGTTCTGGGAACAGAGGGAGGCCCCCAAAATGCTGCATTTTGGATTCATCCACTTCACCTGCTCTTGGAGGCTTCTCCACACCTCTCCCAAGGGTCCCCTGACCACCACAGAGCATCAGCTCTGTCTATGTGTGTGACTCCACATTCAGTCGCCTGTCTCCCCGGACACTTAAACGCTTTGAGTACAGGTACTAGGACGTAGGCAGTCCTGGTGCCATTATCAGCCTGGTGGTCAGACGCAACGAAAGGAATGAAATAGCATTCACTTCCCCAGAGGTTTCCCCAGCCCAGCCCCAGCCAGCACTTAGTTTTCCTTCTTGGATCCCCTAATTCATACCCCCCTCATAACCCTCATAATAGTTGTCTAAAATGACATTGCAAGAGGTTTGAGAAGAAAGACATGATGAGGCCATGATAGTGAGTGGTTAACGTGAAGCATTTAGGAACTGCTTCTTGGGGAAGGGAGCTTAGGACAAGTCAGGCGGGGCAGGGGCTGTGCAGAAGGAGCGAGGGAAAGGCCCTGGATGGGCAAAGGCCTGGATGGAGAGGTTGAGTCTGCCTGGAATGAGAGCTTTGTGTGCATGTATGCATGCACACATGTATGTACACATGCAAGTATGTGAGCATGCACATAAGTGCATGTGTACGTCAGTGCACTCATGTTTTTGGATGACTATGTTGCTATGCATGTACACATATATATGAGTATGTGGCTGTATACGTATGTGCACACACATGTGTGCCAGGATCAGTGTTGCTAGGCAGCCAACTGCCAGGGGTTGGAGTGCCTGTTGGAGCTGCCCTGAGTGGCAGCAGAAGCCTTGGGAGAAGCTAAATGAGCAGCTTCCTCCCTCCAGGTGTTGGCTTAGGACGGCCATGGTTTCCTGCACTTCCGGCATGGTTTCCTCAGTGCAGCTGGGCCATAGCACTCCCAGTCAGCTCTTCTGTCCCTCACCTGACTCCAGCAGGGCTACCAACAAGGCCTGATAACTCGGCCTCTGAACTGCTCCCTGGACTGGGGGCCACCTCTCCACCTGGTCCTGACCAGAGGTCTTCCTGCCCGGAGCCATTCCCACCCCAATCCACTCTCCATTCTGCTCTCCGCTGCCAGGTGGGCTGCTCTCACTGTGACCCCTTGCTTGTGACCTGTAAAGGCTGAAGGAGGGTCCCTGCTCCCTCTTGGGCTTCTGAGTTCCCTCATCTCTACTTTTCCACAAGTGGCCAGCCCCAGCCACCTCCCTCCCCTGAACGTGTAAGTCTGCATCTTTACAACTTTGCTCCTTTTCTCTTTGCTGTTTGGAACACTTTTTATCACCTGGTGAAGTTCTATTATCTCAAAATCACTTCCTTTCCTCGACCTTTCTGGCCCTGGCAGGCAGAACTAGCATCTGGGAGCATCCCCAGGCCCTTGCCCATTGGATCAGCATCCACTCTTCCCCTGCTGCGGGCAGGTCCCCCTGGGCCTGCCTTCTCTGGGCAGGTGGACTGGGGCCCTGCCCAATGCATTCACAGAGCCTGGAACAGGGTAAGGCATAGCAGGTGCCTCACTGATGTTGGTGAGAAGAAGGGACCCACTGGCCAGGCAGGGCCTCCTTGGTTCACTGTCCTCCCCGTGACTCACAGGCATACTGGGGGTGGTTCTTGCTCTTGGCTGGGCTTCCTCTTCTGGGTCTTATACGCTGACATTGGGTTTGGCTCACTCCAATTATTCTCACAGTTCTGAAGAGCTCCCTGGGACTTGAAGTCCAGCTTTCTGACTTCTTGCTAACCACAAGCAGTTTATCTACAGGTTGTCCTCTTCCCTGTTGAAAGTGTCTCTCAGAAGCCTATCGAATTTCAAGATCCCTTTGTCCTTTCAGCTGGTCTTGTTGGAATCCAGAAGGTCCTCTGCTGGCATCAGCTTTAACACTGGGGTGGCTGAAATGAAAAGGTGACGTAGGAATTGAGACCTGAGCAGTATGGGCTGCTGGGTAAGGCTCATGGGAGCCCATTGCTGTGGGAACCTGGCAGGGGCCCATTTCCTAACTTTGAAATGGTGCAGACACAGTGCTCACCACTCCGGGTCATAGAAGACTGAAGAAGATAACAGGTGTAATGTGTTCAGTGACTGAAACGGTAAGTGCTCAGCTGTTGTTATTAGCTGTTGTTATTGTAAGTGCTGTCACTATTGCCTTTTACGTGCCGTTGATTCATAGCCTCTTAGGGCTGGATCCAGTTCAGATACCTATGTCTGTCATTGAGGAGACTGACCTTCACACAGGGGAAGGGTTTTACAGTATCACAAAGGCAGCGTGGGAGAACCAGAACAGAACCTGGTGTGCAGGGTCCAGGCCAGGGTTCTTTCACACAGTGCTGGCTGCTGTTTTGAACATGGGGTGCTCAGAGATGACGCAGATGGTGGCTGTACTGCCACCAGAAGGTGAGTGCCAGTTGTGTGTCTCCCTGACTTCACCAGCCCCTGGGGTGCAGAGCCACCCCTGCCTGTCCATACAAAACACCCTCAGCACAGAGTGATTAGAAGGGAGCTTGGCAGGAGAATTCTCCTTACTCTGTTCACATCTTTGTTCTTCCTGCATGAACATAGCTCAACTGTTGATTTGATTCAGGGAATCTTAAGCTAAAAAGGAGCTTTTGGAAGAGTAGGAAAGGGACCACAGACATGTTAAGTGTCTTGCTCAAAGTCACATAGCCATTGAATAAGGAATCCTGCCCTTCGGACTGAGCTCTTCCTCTCTACCTCTCAGCCTCACCACCCGCTGGGTTTTGTGCATGCCACCACAAGGGCTGAACGGGCTCTTACAGGGTTCTGGCCGCTGCGGGCGGGTCAGCCCTGGCTCCATCTTGGGCAAAGGCAATACCGTTGGCCTGGCCTGTTAAGTTCCTTCTCAAGGTCTGGGACTGACACAGCTAGAAATTATGTCATGACCCTGATAAGAGGGCCATAGTTCAATAAGTCACAACCTCAGTGGTTTATGCAGAGATGGAACCTAGAAACCAGTTACCTGGTGTGGGCCAACTCAGTGAGTATGGGACAGGGGAAATGATAGGTAGGCTTGAACTGCCTCCATGGCCTGGATGTGACTCCACACCTGACTGGAAGGTGAGGCTGATGACATGGTGCCCTCGTGCTCCACTAGAATGAGCTTTGGGGTTAGTGGGCTTGTAGGGTATGACCATAGTGACTCCCAAGGGTGTGGTGGGGAAGACAGATCCGACCGGGGTGGTTTATGTCTTCCAATACAGCCATTTTCAAGCCTTTGAATCTGGGTAGTGTTTCGAGGGTTCCTAGTGTACGGGCTTGATCTCATCTTAGACTCTGTTCCAGATGAGGATGAAGAGCATTCACTTACTTTACAACTAAGCATCTCCTGGGCTTGATGCTTGCATTATGCCCACCACTTTCTAATGGACTCTTTGAGAGGAATCTGGGAAGAGTCAGGGCCATGGTCCAAGTTCAGTCATTCTGGGGTGTTGCTACTCGGCTTTGTTTTGTGGGTGTTTAGATTTCTCAACTCGGTCACAAAGTGTCAATCTTCCCCAATGTTACCTGTGAAGAAGTTAGACAAGCACTTATTTCCATCTTACAAATGAAGAAACAAAGAAGTAGAGAGCTTCTGAGCTGGCCCCATGAGGGCCAAGAATCCAAGCGCTCTGATTCCCAATTCAGAGCAGTTCCAGTTATACAACTTTCTCTTCTAAGATTGCAAAGTCCTTCCATCTTGACCTGCTTCAATACATGCATACAGCCAGCATGGTTTTTGGGGGTCAAGTCTCAACTCTTCACGATAGTCTACTGGGTTCTCGCTCTTTCAACCTCTCCAGCATCATCTCACCTGTGCTCTCTCACCTCCAACCATGCTGAACGAGCTGTAATAAGATTATATTTAAGGTAGGGACAGAAATGGGAGAATCAGAGAAGAACACACCAGGCTATGGGTGCCCGTTGGACTTATATCTGACATATTATGGGTCAAAAGCAGAAAGGAAGCTGGCTTCTTCCTTCCTGGGTGTCAGGATAGCTGGGAGGTGGGTGAGGTACAGCAAGCACTGGTGTGTTATAGACCAGTTCTTCAACCTCAGCATCCCAAAGAGCTCACATTCTTGGCTGGACTTATTCAGACACCCTGAGTAATGCTTTCAAAGGCTTTGGGCACTTTGAAGTGGTGCTTTTATTTAATTTCAACAAAGTCGTAGTTGCAATTAGATCTGTCCAGATAATTAACTCCAATTTACCAGTTTGCAACTAGTAATTAATTACTAAAGTCTCCCAAGTGAGTCTGGGGAAGGAAAATTGTTCTGAGAATGGAGGCTTTATCCCGAAGGCTCAGAGACATGGGCACCTTCAGGAACTTGCTTTCCCATGACTTCTTCTGGCTCTGGCCCTGGCTCTATCACAGGTTGTTGGTGACTTTGAATAAGTCCCTCACCCTGCCCAACTCCACTCTTCTCTCCTGGGAAAGGGGAGAAGTTCATGTCTTGTTTCATTCATGAGAACCAATGGTCAGGAGAAACAGGACTCATGGATTGGGATGCACCCCTTCTTTTCCTGTACAGCCACCTCATTTCTCCTGGTGAGTATGAAGAGCACTTGCTTGGTTCATTGTTGAGCTTCGCCTGAGCCCAGAGCCGGTGCCATGGTCACCATGCCTTTTTGAATCTTTTGAGAGGAATCTGAGAAGAGTCAGGGCTGGGCTCTGAGCTCAGTTGCACTTGTATGTTGCCACTGCTGTCCCAACTCTGCTTTGTTCTGTGGATGTTTAGATTTTTTAACCACCAAGTTTCAAGGTTCCCTAAATCTATACCCAAAGAAAGGTTTTGTCAGTTTTTCCATACCAGAGGTCTCCAGCTCATTGTAGTGTTGCTTCACACTTGAGGACTTCTTATTTTTCTCTGGGCTCAACCCCGGGAGCCTATGATATTCAGCCTCCCTACTGTGAACATTTAAATAGACACCGATGCCACTTTAATGGAATGGGGAAGTCTGGTCTTTATAATTGCTGGGTCAATTTGGTATCTTAAAAAATGAGCCTTGACCTCTGCCTCACACAATATCTCCAAATCTATTCTAGCTGGATTGTGGACATAAGTAAGAAGGGAGGAACGCATAGTGTGTGCAAAGTAGTACAGGAGCATCTTTGGACTTTGGGGTAGGGGAAAATTACATAAGATCTCAGAAGACACGTATAAAGAAAAGGATGTATGAATTGGAGTTCACTAAAATGATGAGGTTCTGTTAATCAAAAGACGTAATTTAAAAAAGTGAAAAGGTCAACCACAGAGTGGGAGAAGAGATATGCATTACATATATCCCAAAGGAATCCTATCACAGATATTTAAAGAACCACAAATCTATAAAAAACACTGATACCCTAATTTAAAAGAGGCACCTCACAAGAGTATATATGAGTGCCAGTAGGCATGTGAAAAAGTGTTCCACATCATGAGTTATTAGGAAAATACAAACTAAAACCAAAATGTGATATCACTATAAATTGACATTTATAAAATTGACAAGGATGAGGAGGAACTAGACTGTCATACACTGCTTGTGGGCATGTAATGCGTTCAATTCCTTTGGAAAACTGTTCAACATTTTCACTCAAGATGAACTACAATGGCTCTGACCCAGCAATTCCAGTTCTGGATAGAGATCCAAGGAAACTGCAGCCACACGGGCACCAAGTGACATGTACAGGAAAACTCACTGCAGCATTATTCATAGTAGTCCCAAAGTGGAAACAACCAAAAACTGCATCATCAGGAGAATGGATGAATTGTGGAATATAGAATGGAATAATACATAGTAATTATATTATTGCTATTCACAATGACTTAGATGAATTTCATAGACATAATGCTAAGCAAAAAAAAAAAAGTCAGACAGAAAAAGGAAATGCACTCCCTGATTCCACTTGCAGAAGGTTTGACAGCAGGTAATTTTCTGGCAATGGAAGTCAGAATAGTGGTTATCTGTGGGAGGAGATCAGGGATGGGGAAACGGTTGGAGGGAAGCTTTGGAACGCTGGTGATGTTCTCTATGTTATTTTGGGCAGTGGTTCTATGGGTATGTTCAATTTCTAGAAATGTTTATTATGTGGTATGGTTAAGATTTGTGTCATTTATTGCATCATGCTATTTTTCAATATAACAGTTTACTAAAGAAGTAAACTCGAATACTGGCCCTCAGACCTCAGCCTCACTGACTGAATGAGAATGTAGGGCATGTACTGGGGCTTGAATGCTGGTGCCTTTAGCTCCCAGGTGATTTTCACATGCAACCAGGGTTGAGAACCTCTACCAGGAACCCGCAGGCGCACTTTGCATGGTCATCCTCATTACTTTGCTTCATGTGCACCTGGTTTGGGGCCTAGTTCAGGGGTTGGTGCATCATTCATTGACTTGGGCAGTCTGATTCATCCCTGGAAAATCCAGCCTTTACTCTGTGGCTGTTTAACTCCACCAGTTCTATTGCTGGTGCCTATCTGCCTAGTTCTCCACTTAGACATGATTAATTGGTTTTCAGTCACTCTGTGTCCTGCCTGAGGCCATCCAGCTGACAAACAGAACAGCTAGGATTTGAACCTAGGCTACTGACTATTCTGAACCAAAAGATGATAGGCCCAAAGCCTTTTGCAGAGAAAAAAATTAAAAATATTTAAATAGATAATTTATAAGAGGATAGCAAAAGATGAGAAGGGGATCAAAGTTGACTTTCTAACTTACACCTGATGCAAGATCTTGCCTTTTTTTTTTTTTTTTTTTTGAATAGAGAGATTTTGAATTTACGTTATAATCATTATTGCTTGTTTCGCTTCTCACTTCAAGCAGGGTCTCAGATCAAGCCTGTCTCTTAACTGTTATACACAGGAGGCTGCGTTTTATTGTGTTCCGACACTGTCTACCACTGTTCTTGATCTACAGCCCTGTAGGAGAACTCCAGACTGGGGATCTTCCTCAGAAAGGTGTTATGAGTTGAGATTAGTTAGGCAAGTGGCAGAGTGAATGCATAAGCAGTGATTTTGCATAATGAGGTGTGTGAAATCCCACCGGAGGTTGTTAAAACAGCAGACAGGCTGTGGTAAACAAGGAGGAAGGTAGGCTTTGAAAACAGATGGCTTTGAAAACCTGGCAAAGACCTGCTTCAGATTTTAAAAAATTGGTTTCGTTAATGCAAGCTATTTTTAAAAATTCTTCGTGCATGTTTTAGAGTTCGGTTTTAATGATAAAGTTCCATAGGTAATTGAACATCAGTTTATATCCTGCTGGAAATACGCTAACAACCAGATGTGATGGACGGCTTGCACCAAGATCCGGACTGTTCTTGTGCATTAGGGTTCAAATACATTGTTTGGGTTTCAGGCCGGGGTAGTTTTGCTACTTCCAGGCTTTATGGGTATATGGCCATGGCCTAGCCCTCCTTGCTAAGTAGACCCCGTGGGAGCTCCTTGCCAAGAACCAGAGCAGCTCTGGAGGCTCTCTCCCACATGTGTTTTTATCTGCTTCAGGAAACGGGCCTGACCTCTACTTGCCTTTCTAGCTTCATCTGTATCGCTCCCCTTCCCTCCCAACATATTTCTAACCAGTTTTGAACATGGTGTGATTTCTTCAGTCATCCTGACAGTGTGGATGAAACCATTTGCCTGAAGTGAATTTCTTTTCTTTCTTTCTTTTTTTTTTTAAAAGATGTTATTAATTATTTTTCAGGGAGAGGGGAAGGGAGAAAGGCATAGATGGGGAGAGACATCAATGTATGGTTGCCTTTCACCTGCTTCCAGCTACGGACCTGGCTGGAGACCTGGCTTGCAACCTGGTTATGTGCCCTGGCTGGGTATTCAAACCAGCTACCTTTGGGTTTGCAGGCCGGTGCCTTATCCATTGTGCCACCAGCCAGGGCTTGAAGTGAATTTCTTTTGATAATCACCAAATTTTTTTAGTCACTCATCAGGGCCCCATTTCTGTATGTTTTGACCTCTCCCAAATGATGATGATGATGGGTCTCTCCTAGTCTCTGTTCAGGTAATTACCTTCCCTCTGAATTCAAGGCTGTCTCACTATCTTTTATATATTTATTTCCAGACAATTTTTTTTTTTTTTGTCACATATAGTAAATGTTCCTTCAACCAAACTCCACTTAAGCAATTCAGTAGCTTAAAAATGCTTTTCTGTGTAATAACAATGGTAGGGATAAGAGCAAAGGTTCCCATAGTATTTGTTACGTTCCAGGAATATTTTGTAAGCTCTTTACTTGTATTAAGGCATGTAATCCTCACAACAACTCTATGAGGTAGATTCATCTTACAGATGGGGGGACTGAGAGGTTAAGTTCATACAGCTATTAAGTGGCAGAGCTGGGGCTGGAACTCAACAACTATCCTCAGTTTTAACCATTATGATTTATTGCCTTTCACCCCTGGGAAAAACACTAACTCCTGTTATAATGATCTTGATAGCTACTAGGCTACTGTCAACTGTGCCATGCACCACCGCCCTCAGCTGAATTGAATGCTCATCAAGAGTTAGCTGTATTTATGCCAGTCACACGTGTTATTACATACTTCATTATATAAACTAATGCAATATGAGTGCAAAAAAAAAAAAAGCTTGTATATGAAAATTAAATTGAGTATTTGGGAAAGTCTCAGGGTAGACAAGCTGCTGAAATTATTGCTGTCAGATTAAGGATGGATATAGTAACTGTGAAATATGGGGGGAGGGGTGTGGATATTTTCTCAGCTTGCTTCTCAAGTGTCTTCAAGGACCTAACTAGAAATCATAGAAGATAGACTCTGATAATATAACTTGGTGACCATATTACTTTTTGTTTGTTTGTTTGTTTGTTTTGCAGTGGCCCTGCTAGATCATTAACAGTGACCTTTTCACACTTGATTGTCCCAGTCTCCATCATATAATAATATTTGGTCACCCTAATTATGGGTGCAGGTTTCGGCAGACAGACAAAATACCAACCAGCAGATTCTTCTTCAAAGAGAAGCCCTTGACTTATTCTCCCACCATTAGCCCTGGCCAGTGTGGCTCAGCTGGTTGGAGTGTCCTCCCAGAAGCCTAACAGTTTTGGGTTAGGTCCCTCCCTGGTTGGGACACATTCAAGAAGCAACCAACCAACCGATCAATGTTTCTCTCTCACATCGATGTTTCTCCCCCTTGCTCTGTCCCTCTCTTCTTCCCTTCTCATCTCTCTAAAATCAATAAGCATGTCCTCATGTGAGGGTTAAAAAACAAAGGAACAAATAGCCACTGTTAGCGAGCTAATACCAAAGTCTGAAAATGAAAGCATGGACTCTTCACAATTCATTGAGAGGGCTTCAGAAAAGGTCCTTTTAAAGAACATTTTCGATTGCATTCAGAAAGGAGCTGTTTAGGGAGTTCCCTGCTGGTGTGAGATGGAGAGTGAGATTCTTAAACTTCTTACACATGGAAGAAAATCAGACTCCTGCATTGAAGCAGCTTGAGAATCAAAGAACCTTGTGCTGGGTGCCAACCACTGCCATGATGTTCACTTCTGCATTAATGGAATTCTAGGAAGACCACCAGGGCAAACATCCATTTGGCTTAGTGTACACTCTGGCTTGGGCTCAGGTGGAATGAATAATACCCTGAAATTTACTTTGGGCCTGGACAGGGCAAGTGTTCAGTTCAATCATTATTGGATATTCAGTAAATTTACTTATCTGGGTCATATAATCATACTCTTGTATCTATCTTTTTTCACTCAACATTGTCACGAGATTCATCTATGATGCTTAGTATAATTAACCACTTGAACCGTGAAAATTTCAAAACTATGAGAAAAATATCACTTAATTTTTATTGTTGATTGACATCCAATGGAGAACATTCTTTAGTGCATATATGCACTTTAATGTCCAAAAGGTACCATTTTCTTGGTTATGAAAACTCTGTTAGAAAACGTCAGGAAAGATACTTTGATGTCCTCAATTGTTAAAATACCTAACACCCAAGCACAGCCCCCATTCCTCTTGGATGTGGCCTCATAAAAGGCCTCATTTTACACCAAGAGTGGGCAGGGATAAGAGGTGGGCCAGGGCTCCTGTCTTGGTTTTCATGCACCTCCATTTGGATGCAAACAATCAGAACCACCAGTTTAGTGTTTTGCACTTTCATTCATATGACCTCATTCTTCCCTCCTGGTTGCCCTGCAAGAAAGCCCCGTGTCACCCCATTGGACAGATGGGAGCACAGAGACTCTGAGAGATTAAGTGGCTTGTCCACTAGATTGTACAACTAGTATTAGGAGTTAAGTCTTCCCACTTCCTCATCTTGCCTCTGTGAAGGTGATACCTCTGAGCTCCCCAGGTAACAGAGAGCTGATAAAACTCAGGGACTCTGGAGTTTTCTGCAGAGCAGGTAGCTGATAAACCCAGGGAAGAGTCAGGCATCTGGGCCTGAGCCCAGGCTGATTTAGCCGCTGTAGTGCTGGAAGGGCTCACAGCTCTGAGCCACGATTCCCACCCTGGGGCTCCCCAGCAGATCATGAAATCCTCCCTGTGCAGAGCTTGCACATTCACGTCTCTGGGAGAGGTGCAACTGTTCCAAGGGGCAGGCAAAGGTGGCCAGAAGAGAGACAGCAGCCTTGGTGACCTGGCTTGGGGGGTGAGAGATGAAACAAAGCAATAGCAGGTCCCATGTTTGTGGTGACTGGGACCCAGACAAAGCTAGTGTGAAAAAGAGTTTGTTCTTCATTTGCCCCAGACAGAGGCCATTAGGGATGAGCATGGGATTGGCTATGCAATTCTCAAGACCTAAGGATTTTCTCCTTAATAATTCTCTAATCAGGTCTTCTGATCTTTAACTTACACTAGGTCTTTTTTTTTTTCTCTCCCTAGACTGTTGTAACAGCCTCCTAATTGGCTGCTTTTGCTTCTAAACTCCCTCCAACCCATCTGCCCCCAGTAAGCCTGGTGAAAGTCAGACTTCTCTGCTCTGCTGTCACACTTTGTGGTCAGTCCCTCCTTTCACTCCATGTATTTCAAGCGGCCTCCACAATCACCTCTGTGACACCCCCATTTGCTGATGTCCCCCTGCACCCATCCTGCTGAACTACATCCTGTTCCCCCAAAAGCTGTGCATTTTCACACCTCCACACACTGCTTGTCATGCAAATTCTGCCTGCAACTCCCATTTACCTGCTTCTTTGCTGGATAATTGATTCCACTTTAAAGGTTTAACTCAGCTCAGAACTCATTCTCCCTGGCAGCATCTCCTGCTTCCTGTTGGGGGTGGGTCCTCTCCTCCGTGCCACAAGATACCTGCGCTGTGCTCCCTACCATCTAGTTTCTGGGCACGCTGTTAGTTCACCCCCTCAATAACGCTCTTCTAGATTCTATGCTCCTAATACCTAGCGGGGTTCTGAGCCATCATTTAGTCACTGTTTCTTTTTTTTTTTTTTTTTTTCTTTTAATTTTATTGTTGTTGTATTACATCCATCTAGTCACTGTTTCTTTAAGTGAACAGCACAAAGATCCACTATGCTGTATTGAGGCAGGCAGAGGGAATGAGGGGTACTTCATGGGCAGAGAAAAGAACTCAGGCCGACTGAACAGCGGTGCCCCTTGTGGGCAGAGACCAGGAGTCCTGGAGGTCTCCCCTCACCAGTTTGGAGCATGTGTGAGATGCTCGCATCTCTCTCTTCCTGGGATTAACGGAACCATTCCTCGTAGTCTTGTACGTGAAGCCTGGTGTCTAATACACGTCAGGGGAGGGAGGAGAGAGATGCCTTGGAGCTGGTTGAACAGTCGACAGCTGCACTGACTTAATTGGATTTTATTTTATTTGATCTTGGATAAAGAGGATTTTTGAGAGTCCATTTTCTCCTTCTTAAGTGTTTTTGCTGTAAAAAAAGACAAACAAACCAACCCCCCAAAACCCATCCTGACGTCAGCTCGGTGCCTGGATCCTTGCCGGCCTGGCTTGCTCCACACGGGGGCAGTAGCACACCGCCCACCGCTCCGGAGGCCCCGCGGGACCTGACGTGTAAATCTGGAGCATTCACCGGGAATTAACTCTAGTTAGATATTTTCCATTTCATACACATTGGAGAGAAATACCACTTAATACTAAGTTGAAAATAAATTAAGCAGGGAACCACATAAAGAGGTTTATATTTGCTTTTCTGCCGTTGTCTGCGAAGTTTTATCTTTTGAATGTTTTCAGACTGGATCATAAACTCCCAGTTTGAATCTGATTGTGCTGCAAGGTCAAGATGGAACATCTCTCCATGTCAACTAATGGCTTTTGGAGTCCTTGAATGTGCCAGGCACCGTACCATGGGCTAGCTCAACACTCCAGGAAGGTAACATCGTTCTCCTTATGGATGAGAAATCACGCTCAGAGGGATCAAGAGAAATCACGCTCAGAGGGGTCAAGATCACGCAGCTAGAGGACATGGAGGAACTTGAATGTACATTCCATAAAGGCAGGATGGAGGGTTGTCTCGTTCACTCATGTATTCCTAACACTCCGGGCACTGCCCAGCCACAGGGCTGACACTTAGTGAATGTATGTCAAGTGACTCTACAGCTGAATAGTTCCTTGACTCTAAGAGCATTTTTCTTTGTACTGTGCCGTGCTTTCAGAAGGGGGTCAGCCATCCATCCCTCAAGTGTCCCTAGTCGATGTTCTATTGCTATCGCAGCCCTTGGAGAGACCCACACTCCAGAAGCAGGAGGCTGGGGAGAGATATCAACACATCTTAAAGAGCGATTTCTTGCTGAACCAATTCACCGTGAGGCAACAGAAAGAAAATAGCACCTTACGGATTTGAAGCATCAGATTTCATCCTAAGTAAATTGTGTGGAACTGGGAGATAAGGAACTGTTAGCATTTTGATTCCAGTTATTCTAAACCCGGAAACATTCAGGATGGGCACAAAGAGGCTATGTGTTCAAGCATATTCCTGAGTGGAGCAGGGGCCCAGAAGGGGACAGTCATTGAAGAGTCAGTGGTCTACTTGGAAGTGGGATTCTCCCGGGGGCCCCTAATTCATACAGTCCATTCCATTCTACCCAGCCCTCCCCTATTCTGGGATAAGACACCTCTGTGACAGAGGATGGAGTTCTTGGGTGGCCCAGAGAATGGCAGGGGTTTGAGGGTTTGGGAAGCTTGCTGAGCCCCACTTTGCAGAAGGAAATTGGGACATGGAGAGCCCTAGAGATTCTGGGGCTAGCTCAGAAAGGGAAAACTGTGACCCAGGGTCAATGACTGAAAGACCTTTACACATGGAAAAAATTTGTAAATTCAACATGCTTGTTGTTATTCTAATCTACTGAGACTTGTCCCGCAGTAAAAGGCTCTGCTGCTTTTAGAAGAAGATGGGTGAGGGTGGGTCTTGGGGGAGCTGGGTGACTGAGTCCCACTCCAGACAGGCTTAGGAAGGACTGGACGCAATGAAGGAGATGGTGGTGGCAGCAGAATAAAGAAAAAAGAGAATGAATCCTCCGTGCCTTCAGCAGGGAGAGAGGGGGCTCAGGTACCCAGTGCAGGTGGGAAAGTGGGCTTTTGGAGGCTCCTTGATTCCCTGATGAGCATGCTCAGTGATTTCAGCCCCCCAGACAGCTTCCCAGGTGTCTCTCACCAGGTATGAGATGAAGCAGTTTGTTTATGGATCTTTTGGTGGGTGGAGCCAGGCTGGTTTCTGACCTCACCAGGTGTTTGTTTGTTTGTTTTTAAAAATAAACTGCCTTGGCTGGTGTGGTTCAGTGGATTGAGTGCTGGCCTGCAAGCCAAAGGGTCACGTGTTCAATTCCCATTCAGGGCACATGCTTGGGTTACAAGCCAGGTCTTCAGCTACTTCCCTATCCTTCTCTCTCTGAAAATAATAAATAAAATCTTTTATAAAAAGATTTTTTAATTCATTATTTTTAGAGAAAAGAATGAAGGGAGACAGAAAGAGAGCGAAACATCAATATATGGTTGCCTTTCACCTGCTTCCAGCTATGGACCTGGCTGGAGACCCGGCTTGCAACCTGGTTATGTGCCCTGACTGGGAATCGAACCAACAACTTTCGGGTTCATTGGCCAGTGCCTATCCATGTAGCCACCGACCAGGGCTAATGAATAAAATCTTTAAAAAATAAATAAATAAACTAAACACTCAGGTTTCTTCAAACCTGGGTTGTGGGAAGGTGTAAAAACTCTGGGAGCCAGAGATGGAACACAGTGGGAGGGGATGGCTTTTGCCCCACCTTTCTGATCCTTTCTGTTGCTACTGGCTGTGTTGACTCATAGTCTTTGATCCCCAAACCTTTTGCTTTTGATTCTAAATGTTGTTAATTCCACTGTGATGGATAATTTTACGTGTCAGCTTGCCTGGGTCATAGGTGCCCAGATATTTGGTCAAACATTATTCTGGGTGTGTCTGTGAGGGTGTCTGGATGAAATTAATATTTGAATTGGTGGCCTGAGGAAAGCAGATAGCTCTCCCTAATCTGGGCAGGGTTCAGCCAGTCTATCAAAGGCCTCAAAAGAACCTAAGGGCCCTTTCTTACTCCTGGGAGTAAGAGGGGACTCCTGCCTGGCTGCTTGAATTGAGAACAAGCAGGTCTTTTCCTGCCGTAGGTGGGAAATGGAAACATGATCTCCTCTTGGATGGCTAACTGGCTAGCTTTCAGACTGGAACTTACAACATCAGCAGTCCCGATTCTCAGGCCTTTGGACTCAGATCAGAATGATACATACCATCAGGTTTCTTGGTTCTCATGTTAGCCAATTGCAGACTGTGGGACTCATTACCTTCCATCATCCTGTGAGCCAATTCCTTCAATTCCTTATAAGAAATCTCTCTATGTATTTATCCTGTTGGTTCTGCTTCTCTGGAGAACTTGACAAATGCATCTACTTTGGAAAAGTCCCTTGTTCTGTGTTTTCTTTCCCAAACCCCAAGCAAGTCTGCTGCCCTCATTTGAGCCAAATTACTTTGACTAAAGTGGAGGTGAAGAACTCAGCACTCCATCTGCTGTCTTCCCTGCCAGGCCTTGCTCTCTGAAGCGGATAAAGGGGTTTTGGCGTCATAAAACATGGTTTGAAGTTACTGACCACAGTGTCAAGACCAACTGTTTAGCCAGGTATTCAAGTCAAGCAGGATTGGGCCCCTGGGAGGGGGCTTCTCCAGCACACCCATGCTGTGCCCACTCTGTTTCAGGGAAATGAATCTTTTCTGTAATTGAATCTTTGTCCTTTTGCACCTATTCTTCCCTCTGCCTGGAAGGCCCTCCCATATCCACCCCATGATGCACCCAGCAATCTCGTTTCCATTCTTTAAAATGAGTTCAAGTGTCACCTTGTTTATGAAATCCATTTTGACGGTGGGCAGAGCTTGTCACTGCCTCCTTTGGCTTCCATGACACTTAATCCCATGGTGCTGTCATTATTTGTGGGCTTTGCCTCTCATCTTCTTCCCTCTACCTCAAGTTCCTGGAAAGCCAGAGCCGTTTCTCCAGGGCCTACAAGAGGTTCTGAACACTTAGTAAGTACATGTTACAATCTGTGCAGTGAAGGAACAATGACTATACTGTGTGTGCCTGACTGTAACTAGATTTTCAAAATATTGGTCAGTGAGACAAGCACCGATCCTTTAATCCTGAAGGTTTATCCAGATTATTTGACCTAATTCTTTAATACCACATCATCAGATAATTCTGTGTGAGCAGATGGCTGTAACATTAGCAAACGCAGTGCCAAATTTCACCTACACCACACTGTGGGGAGCTTGGAATCCTTTGATGAATGTACACAGAGAGAGATATCGGAAGATTAGCTTTCTTGTAATGAGCAGGGGAGAAACATTGAACAAAATAGCTCAAGTGCTATCGGCAGAGCATCTCTAAGCAAAGATTTCCAGTAAGCGACAGTGAGAAATGCCGGGTTTCTCAGGTTGGTCATGGAGAGGCGTGTTAATTTCACAGTTTATACAAGATGAATGGTAAAGGAAATAAGATACAGATACAGTTACCTAATTGCAGAAAATACTTTGTCTCAAATGCAACCTAGAACAAAATAGTAAGGAGCATACAAGGTCTGTCCTGAAAGTATTGGCCGAGCCAACTGTTCTGATTATATTGACATTGGCTCAATAGTTTTGGGACAGACCTTGTATAATGTTTTCTTTAGAAATAGGATTTGACCTTTACATTCAACTTCAGAAGCAATGGAAACTCCTAGCCAGGGAGACTTTTATCCCAAGTCTGGGAATGGGTCTGCAAATCAACAACTCTCCCTTTGGGAACCCAGGTAGGGAGGTCCTGCTCTTGAGATCACCCTGAATCAGGGTACAAGTTGGCTCCAATTCCCTGACATGACTTGCCGCTCACAATCTATGATAGGAAGGTCATACAAGACCAGTCATGCCAATCGTCCCTCCCTCTAGAATTCTCTTAGAACACCCTCACACCTGACCACTTAGACCTGGCTTCACTTATGAAGTCATTGCATGACTTTAAGCAAACTGTCTAGTCTTTCTGTGCCTCAATTTTTTCAAGGATAAACCAGGGATAAGAATGATGCCTTCTTTTCAGGTCGGTTGTGAGGATGCGACTATGTCAGTCAAGTTCTTACAGCTGTGCCTGGCATTAAATACAGGTTTCCTCCACCATTTACTGCACAGAGCCCGGGATAAGGAAAGCACTCAATAAATGTGGGATGGATGACTGAATAAGTTTGGTTTATGTTTCATGTCAGCGAAGGAAAAAGAACCTAGCTCTTACAGGCAATAGACAGAAGCCGTGCTGATGTCATTGACTGTGGATCAACCCCAGAGCCGTGAATTACTCTCAGCTGGAAACAGGAGAGGTGCTGCCTTCATATGCGTGCACGCTGCAGCTCTGCACTGAGGGCCTCCTGGGGTGGAAAGAGCTGCTAGTCTTAGCGGCTCCCAAGGACAGGTTCTCACCTTGACTGTGACTGAGCCCCTAGGTTGACACCAAGCTCAGTACTATCTTTTTAGAATTGACTCATGCCTCCCTCAATGAGTCAGAAAGTTTTAGCCTCCCCTCATGGTATGGGCTGAGTTGTATCCCCTCAAAATTCTTATGTCAGAGCTCTAAACCCCAGTGCCTCAGAATGTGATTATGTTTGATGAGAGGGGCTTTAAATAAATGATTAAGTTACAGTGAGTCTGTAATTCAATGGGCTCTAATTCAGTCTGACTGGTGTCCTTATTAGGAAGCGTGGACACACAAAGGGGTACCAGGGATGTTTGCACAGCGGAGAGACCACAGGAGGGTGCGGAGAGGAGGGGCCATCTGCGAGCCAAGGAGCCGGTCCTCAGAAGGACCCGGTCCTCAGAAGGACCCCTGGATCTTAGGCTTCCAGCCCTCAGAGCTCTGAGACATGAATTTCTGTTGGTTTAGCCCCAGTCTGTAGTGGTGTGTGTGTGGGGCGGTGTATTGCACTTTTTGTCTGTGTGCTGATTGAGCCTTTCAGGAGAGTTTTGTGGCCTGGCAATGTAAGTGGAATGCTGTCACTAACCTCTGGTACTTTTCCTGAATGTAAATGATACAGGTTAAGGATGTAACAGCTGGTTCTTCTTTTCCACTTTGAGGGCGCACCACTGGGACAGAAGGAAAAGGGAACTGGGCTCAGGTTCAAAAGGTGTGAATTTGAATCCTGAGGTTTCCACCAATTCCGTGAGCAAGTCACTTGCCTCTGTGAGCCTCAGTTTCTCCATCTGCAATGCTGGAGTACAAAAGCCTCCTCACAGAGAAATTGTGAGGATGAAATGAAGGTCTGTGCCAACCTCAGAACTTGACTTCTTTCTGTGCTTTTTAACACACTATGATTTGTCTCTCCAAATAGGTCATGAGCCCCTCCAGGACAGAAGAACTAATTTCTTTCTCCTTTGAATATCTCAGAGTTGGAGCATGTACTAAATAGATACTTGTATAAAAATCCATTCTTCAATTTTAAAGGTTGAATTGTGTCTCTCCTGACCCTAAACTATACGTCATATATTGGATCCTGATCCTAGTATCGCAGAATGTGACCTTATTGGGAAATAGGGTTGTTGCAGATGTAATTAGTTAAGAGGAAGTCATACTGGAATAGGGTGAACCCCTAGGCAATACAATTAATGCCCTAATAAAAAGGGGACATTCCAAGGCAGACACACATAGGAAGAGAGCCATGTTAACATTGAAGTTATGGGCCACAAGCCAAGGAGTGTCTGAGATCACCGGAGCTAGGAGAGGGGACTGGAATAGACTTTTCCCAAGTGCCTTCAGGGAGAGCGCAGCCCTGCCAGCATCTTAACCTCAGACTTCTAGCTTCCAGACCAGTGAGACAATCGATTTCTGTGGAAGCCATTCACTTTGTGGTACTTTGCTATGGCAGCCCTAGCAAACCAGCGCACTTGGTATTACAATAGTTACCTGGATTTAAAAAATACAACAACTTGACACTTATTGCTAGAAATGCCACATCTAGGTTTCTGCAGTTTGCTCAGAAGAACTGATAGTGGCAAAGCCATGGGGCCTCTGTGGCTTTGGGCTCCCATGAGCTAAGTGCCCTGAGTTGCACCTAGGACTGCTTCTTATGGAGAGCTGATTATTTATCTCACATGTTGATGGGCCAAGGCTGTCATCTTCTGTGATGGCTAGAAAAATGGACCCTGCTCTCTCCCCTGTGTGGAACCCACTGTTCCCATCTGGAAAGTGCATCACAGGCCTTTAGTGCTTCAATTCACACTCTTTTGTCCCGCCCCGTCCTGCCCCAGCTTCGGTTTTAGCTATTGCTGGAGAGTTCTTGAGTGGGCTTCCAGGAGCGTATCCCAAGTGCCCTGGATGGTCTTTCACTCTCTACCCTTAGTGTTCCTCTGACATCAGGAGGAGCTCACCTACCAACCATATATGCTCAGCCTACGGGGGTGGGGGGGGGGCGACATTCAACCAATGTGTTTTGAAGCCATTAGATATACACTTTTTTTTTTTTTTTTAAAGATTTTATTTCATTATGTTTTAGAAAGAGGGAAAGGGAGAGAGGCAGAGAGGGAGAGAGAATCAATGTATGGTTGCATTTCACCTGCCTCCAGGCACAGACCTGACTGGAGACCTGGTTTGCAACCTGGTTATGTGCCCTGGCTGGGGAATCGAACCTGCGACCTTTGGGTTCGCAGGCCAGTGCCTTAACCACTGTGCTACCAGCCAGGGTGATATACACTTTTATATTGATCTTGGGGGACATTTCTCAGAGGTGTTCTGTACATTCCTTAGAAGGCTCCAGGTAGGACTGAGCCCCAAGGGCACATAGCAGTGACTTCAAAAATGCATCCACATATAGTTTTTCCTCCCTCCTTCACCACCCCCAGATTCTCACTGCTGCTCCATGAGCAGCACATTCATATCCCAGTTTCTGTTTTAGGTGAACCGAAGCTTAGGCAGGCAGTGGTAGGATGGGACACTCTGGCCTCATGTCGAAGCTGTTTCTCAAGTTCAGCTTTGCCATGTTCATTGGCAACTGTTTAATAAGGCTGAACTGCTGGTGCCCTGTTCTCAGTTCCTTGTGGCTCTTCTTCATGTCGATGAGTCTTGTCTTGCACTCCTCATAGTCTCCAACAGGGCAGGCCTAAGAAGATTCACAGTGACCAAAACTGAGAACTAGAACCCCCTAAGGAATCCTAGCTCAGCGATATTTATTTTACCTGAAGGATTTTTGTCATACATTATACATGATCTCAAAGGTGTATTCCATTACATTAAAATGCCACCCTGGACATGAAATATCATGTCTTGACATGCCAGTATACAAAAACAATTTCATTTCACATCAGGCCTGTGGAAGATAGCATTGTGGAGTCACACTGTGCAAGAGTGGTGCGGGTCAATTTAGCCCTGAGAATCCATATGGTGATTGTGGGAGTTCATTCCTTTATTGCTAAAAATTCTCTTTTGTAATTAATTGCAAGTAAGAAATGCACTTTCACCCTATTATTGTCTGTCATGTGCCTCTTGCCAATTAGCATGGTTGCACTTCACAGCTTAATTTAGTATCAGTTGTGAATTGCACTGTCTTTGAATATTAATGTAAGTTTATTTCCCTGGGGCATTAAACCTTCTGACGTTCTGGACTTTCGCTACTTGGGAGAGAGTTTTTGGACTTTCAATTTAAATAAGGCTTAGCTCACATCTATTAATCTTCCCTTTTGATGCTGTAAAAGAATCCCTCTTCTCATATTAGCCCACTTCCCGTCAAGGAGAAAGAGGCTGCCAAGCTTTTAAGAGAGAAAAATTCCAGACCAGCCCTATAGCTCTTTGGTTCTCTCCCAGATTGTGCTTCCTGGGATTTCACAGAAGGTGAACAGTTTAGAAACTCATTAGAGCAGGAAAGACTTTTCCAGATTCAGTCTTTAGTATAGAGCCCCCTACCTGGCAGGGGCTCAACAAGTCTCTCTGGATGTTGAAGGAATTAGATTCCAGGCCAGGCACCTTCGGTGGGTCTCTGAGACATCCTGATGTACGTGTGGCTTGAAAGCTTGCTCAGTGCTGGGTGATGGGACCCCCTACCTCTCTGCATCCTCAGCAAGACCCCAACATTTCTCAGAGTAGGAGATGCTACCCTTTTAGCTAGTCCCCTCCATGGGGTTGTGGGAACTTGGCTCTCCTTCTCCATGGGGTTGTTGGCAGTTGCTGTTTCTTGCCTATTGGGACCTCCTGAAATATGTCTCCTGGAGACAGTTCAGGTTTGCTTTGGTTCACCCGCTTCGATTCCCCTCTCTCAGGCACAACTTGAGAGCTTGAGCCAAACCTGGCTTGTGATTGTTCCCTATTCCCTCAAGTTGTGTCCCTAGCCAGCATCAGTAGTCATTGTTGGATCTGGATGCAGACGTCTGCAGTCTTGCTCATTTCTTTAAACCAGTTCCTTGTAAACACCCTTAGTCTACAGTTGGCCCGTTTATGGAGAAAAGCAAACTGCCTCCAAGATGCCTGCAAGCAGCACCATGCGATTCCCCGCACCCTAGCTTTCCATTTGTAACTGAGATTCTAGTCTCAGTGTATCTGCCTGCTGATTCCTTAGTCTGTCCCATAAGGATTGGTTTGCTCATTTGTTCATCAAACATTTATGGGCCAGTGGGCTGCATGGAGCCTGAGATGAATCAGGCAAATGCCAAGCCCTCGAGAGGCTCACAGTCTGGGGTACAAGAAAGACACATGAAACTTATAATCAGTGTGACTGATCTATAAAAGCAGAAAGCCTAGGAGTCACTGAGCAAGGAGGGGCTCTGAGCAGGGGTGCTGGAAGGGGCCCCTAGAGGAAGTGAGATTTTAAGGGTGGAAAGTGCGTAGCATTCACGAGCTGAAAGGGTGGCATGAGGGAAAAGTTCCTCGAGCATACTAAGTATGTGAGATGGAGGCTGGGGAGATCATGACAGTTCAAATTGGGAAGGCCTATGTGCCATGCAAAGAGCTTGTGTCCCAGAAATGATCTGGACTCTACTCTAGAGGATGGAACCACTGGAAAAGTCTGTAGCAGAGGACCAATGGTCTAGTTTCTGATTGGAGGCTGGATTGGAGGGCTGAGGCTGGATGTGGGGGTGCAAACAGAAGCACAGCTGTGAGCAGGGCAGGTGAATGTGGTGTTGAGAGGAGGTGTTCAGAGAAGGTGTTTGTTGATTGACTCATCATTAGTGGACATCAGGTGGTTGTGGTTGGGGGTGAGGGGGAGTGAAGGCTATGGTGGCCCTTCAGTGTTTCTAAATTTGTACTGGTGTTTGAACCTCAGGGGTCTCCAAGATACAGCCACAATTACTGCCACCTCCAGTTCTTTCACAGATTCTGCATTTGGGGACCATCCTCCTGGCTCCCACCCCATCGGCGGCCCCTCTCTTAGGCAAGTTCACCTTCTCCTCCAACCAGTCTCAGGACTTCTCCCAACATCCACCATCACTGGAGTGCCCTTTCTCTTACACCTTGAAGCTCACTTCCCGCCCAAATATTGATCTTTGGCATGATTAATATTGTTATTTATATTAATGATGAATTTGTTCACAAAAAATTAATTAGCACTAGAAGACTGCACATTATTAGGGGCCTCATTATTTTCACTAAGTTTACGTAAATGACAGCAGGATGTCAAGTCAATAATGATGACTAATTAATAAACACATCTGATTACCTTAAAGCACATGCAAGAGTTGACACAAAGGCTGGGCTATGGCAAAGGGAGGGGGCAGGGGATTGACTGTTCCTGGTGAGTAGAGGTGGCATCTCTTCTCTGAAATGGAAGGGACCTCCTAGTTGATTAGGTAGGTGGTGATGGGTTGACTACTGCCACTATGGAGTTTGAAGAGGTACCCCAGAGTCATCAGTGGCCTGAGAACCCATCTCCGCACAAGGCAGTCCCCTTTCCTTTCTGAGACTTTGTTAGGAGGCTGGTCTAGGGTGAAATAGGAGACCTTCTGGAATCAGACCACCTGGTCTTTGAACCCTGCTTCTTCCATTTGCACCTATGTAACTACAGGCAACCCACGTAATAAGTAGAGGATGTAAGGCTCACCTTCTGGGATAAGTGGATTGAAATGAATATGTTGGAAAGGTGTTGGCTGCCTGCCATGGGGAAGGTACTCAGAACACGTCCCTTCCCCTGACCCCTCTCCTTGTGTCCTGCCTCTGCATGGGGGCCAAGTGTCCCTTGGCTTGCTTTGTTCGGCAGGGATATGGCCATTCCTCCCTCAGAGGCACCCCGAGTCTTCCCTTTATGCTCCTCTGCATGGCATGTAGAAGCTGCAGTTAAGAAGCCCAGGGAATCTGTAATCACCTATTAGAGGTGGTTTTATTTCTTCAGCCTCCTCGTTGCTCCCTGCTTGGAAATAGCAGCGGAAAGCTGAGGGAGCTCCTGTAATCAGGATGTTTAGGCGGAGTCACCACTTCAAACCGAACAATTTGTTCTGAGCACACAGCCCTGAGCTATGGCAGAAGGAGGGAGGGGGGAGCTCCAGCAACAAAGGAGCGTCTCCTCCCCGGAGCCCCAGGGAGCAAGCCGGCTGGCGGGAGCTGGTGGTGAGGCTCAAAGCTGCCCCCGCAAGCTACCCCAGGAAATGCTAACGGAGCTTTCCAGTTGAGCTTGTGTGCTTTGTTGTCTTTTGTTTTATTTTAGGGGAAATTATTCTTACAGGTATTTTAACTGATTCCGAGGGGCTCATTTGGGAGCAAGTTAGAGCTACATGTAACCCTCACGGAGGGCTCTTCCTTATGTCAGAAACTTGTACTGACTTTGTAAATTGGGAGCACCCCTACTTTGAAAGACAGGTTAGACCCAGCAGGTGCACCTGTGGGGGTGCTGGGGGTTCCTGACATGTGCTTCTATTATAGCCCCTTGTTGCAGTTTCCTCATCGGTCACCCCTGCCAGAGGGTAAGCTGCCTGAGAATTATGGGGGTCCACCCTCACCCTGCCCCATTTCTGGGACCCTGATGTCTAACTGCATGCTTGGCACACAGCAAGGGGCCTGGCCAGTATTTGCTGACTGGCTGAGACAATAATGACCAAAGGAGTCCCAGATCCAGATGTGTATTCTGAATAAGAGCCCAGAACTCTTTGCATAGAAAGGACGGCAAGGGCCACTGTAGCCCCTGCTGGTGAGTGTCACCATGTCCTCGCTGAGTGCCTGAGCCAGACAGCCCTGCACCAGGCCCTGCTTGTGCATGGTCCTGTTCACCCTTTGAGCAGGCACAGGGGGCTGGCCCCTCTGATTTGGTGCATTAGGAGGAATGAATCATTATATTTGAGCGGGAAATGCTGGGTTGAGAAGCAGGACTGGGGTGGAAATGACTTAGACATGAGATTAGGGCTGGGGCAGCAGGGCAGCTCCGGCAGCAAGATGGGGGTTCCAGAACAGGAGTGAGTAAGGGGCTTCTTTCTCCCTGCAGGGAGGGCTTGGGAGTTGGAAGGAGCAAGTGGGTGGGCACTGTGGGGAGGAGGGGGGCTGGCCCTGGCAGTCTGGGCAGCTCCCAAGACCTTGCTGCCTGCACCAGGGCTCCATCACAGAAGGGCCTGCGCTTTGGTCTAAGGCGCGCTCCTCCTCCTTCTAACCCTGTTGTAAAGACACACTTTCTGTCTTGTGCCTGTTTCTGAGCAGCCAGATCAGCAGACTTTGGAAGAAGCCTTGAAATACACCTAAGCAGAAATGAGGTCAACCCAAGTTTCTCTTGAGTCATTCCTTAGTTTTTTGCAAAACTTACCAGCAGGAACACTTGCAAATGTTCTCCATGCATGAGCCCAACAGAGGTGCTATGGGTTGGGTGCTGGCATTCCCCGGAAGATCCCCCTTTCTGTGCCTGATTTAGGGCACTGCTGAGGCTACCTTTACACACCAGAGCAGCCAGGTGTTCTGTGCCAAGTGGGGAGCATGCAGCCCTCTCCAGCTCTGCCTCCTACTTTTTCACCTTGGATCTCGGTGCCAACAGGACTGAGCTATTGTGTTTGGCTGACTCCCTCACAAAACAACCTCCTAAGCACCTGTCTGCTGTCTCTCTCTGCGTAAGGCTCAGACAGTAGCCCATGGGTTTGTGCAGGAAGAACAGGTTACGCCTTGTTCGCACCCTTCCCACCTGCATAAAAGACAGCTGCATTCCACCAAACCCTACAATCTCATTTCATTTACCCAGACATGTCTCTGTCTATGGGTCCTTTGGGCATAGGCCAAGTGCCAGTTCTGGATGTGTAGGAAGCTGACGGAGCTGTGTTGCGGAGAGAATGTCAACCCTCCAAGCATCCACTCTTAACTGACATGGTTCTGCTGTCCCCTCATGGCAGTCAAAAAATAATATAAATGAAGTCATTTTAAAAATGGAATCGAGGCTGCACTGTCTTATGCTGCAAATCTTTAGAATGTTAAAAATGGGTGAAATAACCTTTGGACTGGACCTAAAGCAACTTTGCAAATATATCAAGAAAACAGATCTTATGACTACTGGGCTGACAAGTTAAAAACTTTGTTCAAAATTAGCATCACTGTGTTAAGCTTATCTGCACCAATAGAGA
Organism: Noctilio leporinus; assembly: GCA_004026585.1. Classification (NCBI taxonomy): domain Eukaryota; kingdom Metazoa; phylum Chordata; class Mammalia; order Chiroptera; family Noctilionidae; genus Noctilio; species Noctilio leporinus. Next base: position 63,834 of record PVIW01004149.1, on the reverse strand, counting down.
TGCCTTCCTTCTATTGATGTATTGTTCTCCTTCCCTGTCTCATAAATATTCATTGCCATTGCCTCCTAATCAGAACACTATTTGGGCTTCTGCCTGAATCAGTGCTTCCTAAATAGCTATTCTTTTGGATCTCAAATAAATGCTTGTTGCCTTTCACTTTGGCTTTTATTTTTAGGTTGACTTGGGCCTTGTGGCTTCTTCAGTCTGCTGTGGAAATGCCTGACCTGGATCTAGATGAGGGTTTTGACAGGTGCACGAGAAAGAGGAAGGATCACAGAAATGAGCTGAGGGTGGGAGCAGGTAAGTTAGGGCCTCATTCAGAGAATTGGAAAAAGCCTAATTTAACAAGAACCTTGGCTTTCCAGGCAGGTCCATGCCCCTCTGTGAGTCCCCAAGAAGCCATTACTGGGTCCTGAAGGTCCCTCTTTTTCACCCTTGTGTTTGTGTGAGGCTGGATTTTCTACCTGTAATATAACCAAACTAACATATTGCAGCAGATTGAGTGAAGAAGCAGGCATGGGAATGCAGCTGTCTTCCATTAAGCCAGACTTCAGAGATTTGCAAAAATGTAAGCCAGTGTTGCTGCTCTCACCAAGTTTTTGTTTGGAAATAGAATTGGTTTTGTAAAAAATATATTATTTCAGTTAAGCAAAGGACTCATTGTTATTGAGTTAGTAAACATATTTTTCAGTTTTAAACTGTGATGTAGTATAAATTAGTTATAATTCACATATACAAAAGCATCTTGGGGAATCCTCAATAACTTTTAAAAGTGCAAAGAGTCCTGAGATGACAAAAAAAAAAAAAAAAAAAAAAAAAAAGAATGTTTGAGAAGGCCTCAGCTAAAATATGGGCCATATGTATAAAGTAGGGGACTGAGACAAGGTGAGAATGGTAAGCCAGGGATACATTACACATTTGCTTAAGATGCAAAGGGGATTCTGTGCTATTTTTATGAACAGAACAGGGTCATTGGGGACAAGTGTGTCTGGTGGGGAGCACAGGCAGGGAGACAAGCCAGCTACCTCTTGTAGTAATCTGGAGAGGAGCAAGGCAAGAGGGTTCAGGTCACGAACACAGTGCAGGATGGGGAAGGGAGCAGCACCTAGCAGGACATAGATTAACTTGGGTGGACCAGGCTCTGGGGACCTAACAGCCTCAGTGCTCAAAGCCAAGTGGCACATGGATGTCTGAGGGAGTGTATCCTTCAGTTAGCACATGACTCCAAGCTAAACCTTGGGAAATTTCCGCAGGGAATTTTGGGAAAGAGATTTCCCTGAGCAATCAGTGTCTGGTGAGTGACTCCCTGTTTGAAAATAAAACTCTAGCCTCTGGGGAAGGGAAGCACATTGGATCCAGAAAGCCCCAAACCAGGGCAGTAACCAGAGTGGCCAGAATAGGGAAGAGAAAGAAGCTAAGGTGCATTGCATACCTACTATGACCTAACCCGCTGGAGCTCCAAAACAACTCCATCAGGCTGCATCCAAGAGTTGCGAGGGATGCAGTATCTTGGCCAGAGTCACTCAGCTATCAAGAGGCTGACAGGAGATTAAATCCTCATATCTTTGTTACCAAAGCTGAGATCTTTTCTGTGACAGCTTTCTGTCTCCTTCAAGGAGGGCTAGCAGAATAAGAACATAGAAGCGAAGAGCAAAGCTGGGCACCTCCACGGCTCCAGCTGCCAGCTTGACATCCTTACGCATATCTGATATGTCTCAAACTCATCATGTTGAGAGGAAATCCTTGCCTAACCCCCACCTCCTGCCTCTGTTCATAATCTGTGATGACCCATGTCTGTGGGTACTCACCTGGTCCTTTCCCTCAGTAGATGCTGCCACCAGCCACTCAACTGCTCAAAGCCAAAAACCTTGCTTCCCTCACCCCCACACTTGGTTAACCAGCAGGTCCTGCAGGGCCCAGATACACTTCCTCTGTTTGAATCCCGGGGCTGCCATCATGCTCGCCTGAAGCCCATCGCATCTGAGATACTACACCACGGTGCCCTCCTAATTGGTTTTCCTGTCTCTAGTCTTGTGCTTGTCCCCACCCATTATTCACAGGGAATGAGGCTCTTAGAGTATAAACCGGATCGTGGGCCTGCTCTGCTTACATGCACTTGCGGTGCTTTTTAACCATGCTTCAATGTCATTTCAAACTGTTGTCCACTCAGCCTGTAAACCTCCACCCCTCCACCCCTGAGTGGTCAGGCTGCCGCCCACCTCTTCTCCAGCCACCTCCCTCCACCCTTGTCCTTGCTCACTCTGGTCCAGCCACCCGGGCCACCTTGGCTTGCCTCCAAAATGCCATACTTTTGTCTCCACAAGAATGTCCGAATCTGTGGATCTCTTTGCCTAGGGTGGTGCTTTTCAACCTTTTTCATCTCATTGCACATACATAACCTAGTTACTAACATTCTGCGGCAAACCAGTAAATATGAGGTCTGTCCCAAAAGTTTTGGCGGCACAAACTGAGTTAATTATATTGACATTAGCTCAATACATTCAGGACAGACCTCATACATTATATTTTTTGCCAATCTGACAAATGAATTACTAGTAGGTATAATTTTGATTCATTCACACCAGACGGCTGTCACTGCGTTGGTTGTTGTCACTCTTTTATTTGACAATCTGAGGGAAAAGTGGTTAATGCCTCTGACTAGATAGTTAGGAATTGCATGTGTTAAAAAACCTGGTAGCACACCTGTGTGCCATGACATATTGGTGAAAAATCCATGGCCTAGAGTGTTTTTGGTCCTTTGCTCAAGTGTTACTTCCTCAGCATGGCTTACTCTGATCTGCATTCTAATGAAGGCCCAGTTCTCTCAGTTGTCCCCCATCATTCCACCATGCTTACTTCCTTTCTAGTGCTTTTCATTTTCTGGAATTACTTAAGATTTTGCATATTGTTTAGCTCCCATCCCCAACTAGAATGTGCAACCCTTGAAAGCAAGGGCTTTCCAGAGCTCTAGTGCTTTGAATGATGCTATGGCACAAATCAGGGGCTCCAATAATATTAATTAAAGGAATGAATAAAGAACAGGTAACATCTAGTCGTCAGTTGCCCAGGGAGAAGTGGGTAGGTCTCAGACCCAGAACAGGGCCCTGTAGGTCATATGAAAGCTGAGCTTTGGGGGCCATTCTGGCAGGATCGGGGACCCTCAGACTGCTGATGAGTTCTTCCTGAGTCAGTGTCTGTGGGCCTGCGAACTGGGACACAGTCCCGGTGGCTCTGCTTAGAGGCTGGTGGCAGGCAGGAGCCTGGAGACCAAGTTCCACTTTTCTGGAGCTCCTTCGCTTTGCATTAACCTGAGTAGGCAGCCTGGTGGCAGATGTTTCTTCTGTGTCGTTTACTTCTCAAAGGGCAGGTCCAGCTTTTAGCTCATGGGAAGAATGGAGAAAAACTCCTTGACTAAGGTTCTTCTGGCTTAGATGTCAGCTCCAGCTCCTGTTCCCAGTCCTGATGGATCTTTCCTTCAGCATCCCCTGCAGGTACCCCTTGCCCCAGTTTTATTAACCCAAACACCTTAAAGGTTTATCAGGTTGAGCAAAGGGACCCCTTCTTCTAAGAGGTCCCTTAGAAGCAATTAGGCAATTGTTTTCTAAACCTTCTGACTATGGAAATCAGACAGTCACCCCAAGGGAGACTGAGGTCAATATTTTGGATATTCTTCTCAGTATTTTCGAAAAAGCAAAGGTGGCACAGCTGATCACACATTTGTGGCTTGGGGGCAACTGAACTTAAAAGAGATCATGGAGAGATGGCACAATTTCCCCCAAAAGGCTCAAGTTATTCCTTGTCCTGACTCACTGACCCCACAGGACTTCACAGTTCCTTGCCACCATTCCCAGCTCCATGGGAGGTGAACTTGGGAGGTGAAGGTCTCCTTCAAAGGAAACTGGATGCAATGAGGAGCCCCTGGGGGGTTAGGTCTCTTAACCATGGGCTTTGCTCTGGCTCTGTTCTTGCTTGTCCTTCAGAATCTGCAAAGAGCCCAGTTAATGAGCAGCAACCCTGCGCTTGCCAGCCCAGCTGCCGTTGCTTTCTGCCTGTGGCAATTTCACCCGCTGCGCTCCCTTGGCTGGGGCTCAGGTAGAAACCGCAGCAAGTCAGGGAAAGTTTAATTGGGCCCCAAATGTGATTAACTAAGACTGGCTCACATATGCTCTGCTGGTGTTTAGCATGCCACAAATTCTAGCATTACCCAGTGGGTCCTAAAAGCCGTTCTGCTTTTAATGTTTCTTGCCTAGTTTACTCACGTTGGAATTTAAATCAAAGGCTAACATCTATATTGGGGATAACTTTATAGTTTATCTTAATATAACGGCTAATAAATGTCATGTTTTAAAGTAGCTTTTTAAAAACAATGGTTTTTAACAATGTTATATACTTGTAAGGGAATCTGGTAAGCAGTTGACTGAAACTGGCACACTGTAATTTCAGGCATTACAATAACAGAGCAGCAAGAATCGGAGAGACAGGCTCAAAGGCACTGAACTGGAGCCAAACAGATATTGGGATGCCCACAGAAATGAAGACAGGGCATCTCACACCCTCCCATTTGGCTATAAACCGGACTCCTTGATAATAGGATTCCCTAACTGGCTGCCTTCAAATGGAAAAGAAACATAAGGCAGGCTGGAGAGATTATCTTCGGTCAACATTTCCACTGGGACAGAACGTTTTATTGACTGTCTTGGTTTGAGGGAGATTAGAGCAGGATGGGTTAGGGGAAAGAGCAGGTGAAGGGAACCTGTAGCTTCATCTCATCTGCCTGTGCCTTTGATGTGACCTGTAGTTTTAGATGGAGCAAAGAACCTCACAAGGTTTCATCTGTGAAATGAGGGATTTGACACGATGGGCTCCATTATGATATCTGGCTCTGTGATTTCATGGCCACATCCCAGATTCCCAATGTTCTGTATTGCTCTGAATCAATGGATCAATTTGTTGAGTATCTACTAGGTACTTGGCTTCATGCTAAATTCAGCCAATGCTATTCCACAAATATTGACTGACAGGCTAGGTGTGGTGGATACAAAGAGTTAAAACATGGTCCTTTCCTCATAAAAGAACACTTGTATTTCAGAAAGTTAAAAAGAAGAGGGGTGGGGAGGATGAAGATATGGAGGAGGATGATAATAATGATGAGATAGGGAGATTCAAGACTTCTGCTTCTAGGTGGGGTGGAGTAGCTAGTGGCAAACCAGAGTCCTGCTTGGAACAAGTAGAAAACTTAGATGAAATGTAGAGATCACCTGTCTGAAGTCAGAGAGAGCAGTTTAGATAAGGAGAAGTAGAGGAGTAGAGACTGTAAAAGAGAAGAAGGTTGGGCTGGGAGCTGAGCTGGCTTCTGCAACCATGATTGCTTGAGTCGCTTGCACTTTGGGGAATGGGTCAGGACTGGCTGGACTCTGTGCAAACCGTGTGTATTGGGTTGTTAGGCTGCGACAGCAAAGCACCATAGACTGGGTGGCTTACTCAACAGAAGTTAATGTCTCACAGTTCTGGAAGCTGGAATCTGAGATCAAGGTATTGTTGAGGCTGGTTCCTTTTGGGGTCTCTCTCCTGGGCTCACAGATGGCTGTATTTTTCATGTTCTTACATGGTTTTTCCTCTGTGTGTCTGTGTCCTAAACTCCTTATAAGGACACCAGTCAGATTAGGTTAGGGCCCACCCCAAAGACCTTATTTTAACTTAATCACCTCTTCAATGACCCTGTCTTGAAATGCAGTCACGTTTTTAGGTACTGAGGGTTAGGTCATGAATTTTATGGGAATACAGCTTAGCTCATAACACATGCGAATCCTTAAAGCGGACCCTTTTTTGTTTGTTTGTTTGTTTTTGAGGGAGGAATGACAGGCAGAATTACTAGCCCAGTTTTGGAAAGAAATTTGCAGGATCCCAGCACTCGACCAGGTTCCTCTCAGGGGATTGATCAAATACTGGGACTTTGCAGGATGAGAGGCTAAAATTCTAAACTGAGAATCTCTGAAAATCACAGTGGAGTGTGTGGGAGTCTTGTGACACAAAGCTTAGAGGTTCAGCACCTGCTAAGAGTCGAGGCCCATGCTAGTCTGCTGAGGCTGCCATAACGCAGTACCATCAAATGAGTGGTTTGGACAATAAACATTTATTTCTCACAGTTGGGAGACTAGAAGTCCAAGATAAAAGTGACGGCAGGGTTGGTTTCTCCTTGGCTTGCAGAAGGTAGCCTTCCTGGTGTACCTCACATGGCCTTTTCTCTGTGCACTGTTGATGGCTCTTCCTCTTCTTAGGAGGACACCAGTCTTATTGGATCAGGGATAAACTCTTATGGCCTCAATTAACCTTAATTACTTTCTTAAAGATCCTATCTTCAAATACAATCGCATCGGAGGTTAGGGCTTCAATGTATGAATTTCAGAAGGTCCCTATTCAGTCCACAGGAGGCTCTGCAGAATTCACCAGTCTCTTGATGGAGTGCTCAGAAGGCCAGTAGGGGAACAGAAGTAGACAAAGCCCTCCCAGGGTTGTAATCATCCTGGAATGGTGACATAAATATATTTAGCCAGCAGGGGTAACAGTGTTCAAGAGGTGTGGAGCAGGTAGCACGCTAAGCTCCTTCCTTTGACCATGATGCTATTTGCGTGAAGCATTTGGAGGGACAGATACTCCAAGGCACACTCTTCATGAAACTTGACCTCAGGCATACTGCACAACTTTTCAGAGCTTCTCCTACCATTTCAGGCTTGTCTCAGGCCCTCACCCCATGTATACATCATTCCAAGCATACTATCCACAGGGCTGGGATATCTCCTCATTTTTTATTTAGTCAACTCCAGCTTATCCATCCAGCTGCAGCTCAATTACCATCACTTCTCTGTAGTGTTATCTGGTGCCCAAACCTAATTTATTTACTTCATCTTGTGCTTACCCCTGATAGCTGCCATGTTAACATGTGTTATCATCATTTTTGCAATTGTGAAGCATTTCAAACATATAGAAAGTAATTTAATATTCATTTCTGTACCCACCACATATCTGAAAAATGAAAGCATAATTATTAAAGCCTCTTTGAACTGCTGCTGGAACATGTTTCACCCTCCCTTATGCCCTGGAGGGAAATCTCTATCTTGAATTTGGTGCTTATATTTCAGCTGGTATTTTATGTATATATGTATATGCCCATATACACATATAGAATAAATTTTCATGTTTAAAATATTTGAAATGCTATACACTTACTTTAATCACTCAACATTATAATATTTTTCCTATTTTCTATTGTGGTAAAATACACTTAACATGCAATTTATCATCTTAATCATTTTTAAGTGGAAAGTTCAATGGTATTAAAAACTTTCGTAATGTTGCAAAACCATCACCACCATCCATCATCTCCGGAACTTTTCTCACCTTGTTAAATGAAAGCTCTCTACCCATCTAATAATAATTCCCCATTTCCTCACCACCCCAACCCCCCAGCTTTTGGCAACTACTGTTCTATTTTCTGTTTCTTTGAATTTGACTACTACTTTTACTTTATGTATGTGGACTCATATAGTGTGGACACTTTTGTGACTCATTTCTTTCACTTAACATAAAATCCTCAAAATTCAACCATATTGCACCATATGTCAAAATTTCCTTCCTGCTTAAGTCTGAAGAAAAATTTCTATTCTATGCTAAACACATATATTCTATATACAAGGTCTATCCCAAAAGTATGGTGCCAATGTCAATATAATTAAGACAGTTTGCGCCACTGATACTTTTAGGACAGGCCTGGTGTGTATATACAGACACACGCAGCATTTTACTTATCCATTCATCCATCAATGGATACCACGTTTTGGCTATTGTGAATAATGCTGCCTTAAACATGGGTGTACAACTCTTGACACATCCTGCTTGGTCTTTGTGCTTTCTTCCTTCTAATTGGGCATATGATTAGGCACCAAACAAGCTCACTTTCTTGGCTTTGCCCATTTCTGCACAATGTCTTGGTGACTGTATGAACCACCTCCTGGTTCACTATAAATCTTGGGTTTAACTGGTCTGGTCATGTATGTATGTAGCTCTCCCACTCCTATCCTTTTAGCTTTGTGGTGGAACTAGCTTCTCATTTAGGGCCAGATGGGGGTCACTAAGGTAAGGTTTTCAGCAGCATGACCCCCCCTCCCCCCGCAACAGTGTGTCCTGTGTCTTATGTCACCATGCAGCCAACTTTGAATAGCTCCATAAAATTGTTCTTCCCTACAACTGAGGGTGCCCACAACTTCTGTTCTCTCTGGAGTGAATTGTTGAGCAGAACACAGTGTGGGGTAGAGGTATAATCTACTGGGTTGGGAAGTAAGAGATACTCCACAGAGGCTAGTCAGTGCTAGGAAATATCACACATCATGTCACCATAGAAGAGGGGAAGGGTTTTTCCCAGTCACACAGGTCTGAGAGTAGGCATCTGAAGTTTGTGATAACCTTAGATTCTTTTCACCCCCAAACTTCTTTACTTTAAAAAAATTAGTATGTATATACCTTCTCATCTTTTCAGTGATGCTCCCAAAACCTCTAGTATTCCAGAATGTGTATGAAACTCTTAATCTCTGAAAGATTAGGACAGACTGCAGCCAGAAATTGGTCATTGTGCTTTGAGTTTTTGCTTTAAAGGCCTGAGAGTAACTGTTAAAGGAGGCAGGTGAGGACAGTAGGAACTGAAGCTAAATAGAAGGACTTTGGGTCATCTCCAAAGCCAGTATCTATTTTCAGAAGGGAACAAAACACTCACCAGAAGCATGTGTCAGTCTGCTGATTCTATACAACATCCTGGGTAAATCAGACATGTTCTAACTAACATCTCTGCTAAATGTCATCTCAGAAGAGGTGAATTTCTGATGGGCTTACAAAGGCAGCCTTTCTATCCGTCTGGTCTAAACAAGTGTACTGAAACACTTTTCATCGGAACCTGGGGAAGCCAAAGAAAAGAGAAATGAAAGGCATGACATGGACAAGATGGCAATTTGTCCAGACTTTGGAAAAGGATAAGGTTGAATGTTTTCCTCACCGGGTACTGACTGCCCCCAGTGAAGGGGGCAGATACAAGAGACCTTTGTAGTTTGCTCCCTTGTGCTAGGAGGGGCCAGTCATAAACAATGAAGATCCAGCTGAAGCTTCAGCCTGTAGAGAGAACAAAGCAGCTATTATGCACGTAGCTTATTCTACAGGGAAGGACAAAAGGATGTGGCATTTTCTGCAAGGCCAAGCAATGGCTGAATGAAGAACTATAAAAAATTGAAATAAATTTTCCTGGCACTGGCCCATAATAGCACCAGAGAAATGTTTCATCCTGACAGAACGGTCCTGGTTGCCCTTTAACGGTAGCATTCCTCCTCCCCAAGCCCAGGAATAATAATTTAGTTTTCTTAACATCTTGACCAAGCTCAGGTCTTCCTTCCTTTTTCACGTTGTTCTATCAACAGCCCTTGGCTTCTGACATCACTGGCCATTTTCAAATTTGGCTTCCTTTAGGGTAGGTTTCCTCTCTGATCCTTGACCTGTAGTGCTGCCTGGTCCCAGGAATCCCCTTTGTCGGGGGTAGTCACCTGGGTAACCCCCACCCCAGCCCTCCCACCCCATCATACCTAGTCTGTCCTGTTCCACCTTAGAAAGATGTGAATACTGGGTGCAACAGAGAGGAGAGGTGGAAGGAACTCAGGTTCTTTATTACATGATTAAGCCACTGGTGATACTTTAGGGGTTGTTTTTGAGTGTGATTATACATTTTCTTTTTGCGTAAAAGCAGTTTGAATTAGGCTTACCTGTTACCTGCTGTCAATTCATAGGTAAGAGGCAGGACAATGCAAATACACAAGAATTGGTTAACTAGCACTAGAGATCTGCCTACTCATCCTGCAGTGGATTGTCCTTCATGGACCGAATTTGAAAGGGAGGTCGAAGGAAGGAAAGGAGAAAGGAGAGAGGAAGTTCAGGAAGATCAGTCTTACGTTTTCTCCTTTTGGAGAGTTGCCAGTAGGTCATAGTCCAATAACCCAGGATGTATTGCATATAATTCACATTTCCCACTGGTATAGGGAGGAGAAGGAAATAGAGAAAAGAGGGAAATAGAAAAATGAACTTTGCCACAATCAGATCATTCTCCTCTAATTGTTTTCGAGACCTGAATTTCCATCTCATTACCTGCTTCTCCAGGTAAAGGCTCTGTCTCTTCTTTCTCTCATAGTTCATGTACCGTATTCTCTAGCTTAATAATCATTAGTCGTTCCTGTTAACTACAAAATGAAGTCATAAGCTTTGTCATGACATATATGTACCTTCATAAATACCTACATGTACTTCTACTGTAGCACATTTCAAATCATCTTGTGATTGTCCCATTAGAGCTGGAAGACTGATTTTCTTTCCCCCTTGTCTTTGGCTATCTACCCACTTTGGAGGTGCTCATAATATGTGTTGGGGGCTAAAGAAGAGTTCTTGATTGTTTCTCATAGGTCTTCTTCAGACCCAGACCAGCCCTTCGTACTCCCCCTTTTTGTCCTTGGCTATAGGCCCTAAGGACATAGTCTGTCTTTTAGCTGTTGCCATATCAGCCTCATTTCTTGGGCCTCCTTTTCCTCTATGTCTGGTAGAAACAGGTTTCCCATCCCCCATATCCTTGTTTTCTCTGAAGACAAGATCAAGGCCCTTCTCCGTTTAATGTTAATGATTTAAGACTAATAATTTTCACTGGAAAACACATAAGGACAGCAAAAATAACTCCATCCAGGGACTTTACAGTGCTGACAAAATTCTTACAGCAGGATTCCTGGGGCTTCAGTTCCTGACTCCTGAGCCCACAAGATATTTTACCTGGAATCCTGCTAGGCTTGCACTTCATCCTTTTGGGAAGTAACTCTAATAGGGTCACTTTTCCTAACCAAAAGAAACTATCAGGCCAGAAAAACAATGGGGATAATTTGCAACTCTATTTCCTGCCATATTGAATAGCTCACTTTTCACTTGACCTGCTCTTTGCAGGATGTTTCTTTTAGCCTGTAACAGTGATTCGTTGAATACTCTTTTTTATTCCTTTTTTTTGGCAAGATGTTCATTTTGTATGTGTTTATGTATTTGTGACACATCAACAAAACAAAACAAAACAAACAAACTGACAAAAGCCTATATATTAGTTTCCAGTGGCTGCTGTTGTCAAAGAAAAAATTATCCAACACTTGCTTAAGCAATCAAGTACACTTTATTTAATTAAGACTATTGCAATAGGGGTGAGTGAATGGGCTCAACTTCGAACACAATTAAAGCATGTAAGGAATTATAACCAAGGATCAGGGTTGGGGCAGGAGGGGTCAGAGGTTGGATAGTGACTAAGAGGAGACTTTAAAGGTAGGAGAATCCTTCCTGAACTGGCTTAACAAGATTCTTGCTAAAGGCAGGCCAAGGACTTGGATAACAAAGTTGGGGGATGAGGAACTTGATCAGATATCAAGGGAGATCAGAAAAGGGTGGAGAAATTTCAATAAATTGATAGCAGGATTCTTGCTACGATAGGGAGATGCAGGCTGAGCAAGACAGTACAGATATGAAAGGCCAACAAAGTCAAGGCCTAGTCAAAGGAACATTCAAGATGAGACTAATTAAAGTTTGATCAAGAAAAGAATCTTTATCAGTGTCTCCTTTTGTTAAAGAAAAGTCTTTCCTTTGAACAGTATACATTTATTTCTTATTTGGTCACCTTAAAAAAAATTTTTTTTTTATTCATTACTTTTAGAGAGATGAACAGGGAGGAAGGAAGAAAGGGAGAGAGGCATCAATGTATGGTTGTCTTTCACCTGCCTCTAGCTAAGGATCTGGCTGGAGACCTGGCTTGCAACCTGGTTCTGTGTCCTGACTGGGAATTGAACCAGAGACCTTTGAGTTCGCAGGCTAGCGCCTTGAAAGACAGATTCTTATTGAAGTCATGTAAATATGATTGCATTGCCATGAAAATAAGAATACTCAATAAGAGTTTCTGAATTCTCAAAGGATCAGGCAAAGAGAAATAGATATATGTTTTCTTTCTGTTTACAAAAGCTATAATCGGCTAAATTCTTGTGAATTTTAGATAGCTTAAGTGAAAAAGGATTTCTTAGTTATCCAAAATAAGAAGTTTAAAGGACCAGAAATGTTACAAAACAAAAGCCATCAAAGAATTAGAATCATTTTTTATCAGTTCATCCAGCCCCACTAATTAATTTTTTCTTCTTGATCTTGAGTTAGCCATTTTATGAACCCATCAGCTTCTGTGCTAGAATTCTGAAAGTCTTTACTCAGTTTCAGTGGCATGATCCTAAAGTTCTTCAAGCAATGCCACCAGAAGCAGAAGCCTGAACCCAGAGTGTCTCATAGACCTTCCCATGGGTTTCTGAGATAGTTGCCTTTTTTGAAGCTGAAGTACTCTGGCCTGTAGCTCATTGCAGATGTTTTTTTGAGAAGGATCAGAGCAAAACAAAAAATATCTATGGATAGCAAAAGACTTAAAATGTCCATGAATAGAGAGCTAATGAGAGTTAATTATAAAAATGACATAATTGACAGGAAAATTTGGCTACTTCTGTGACATGAAATGTTTTAAAACAATAACTACATTAATGACTGATTAGATTATATTATTTTTATCTAATATCAGTCAAAGCAGCATTAGGACATAGGATGGAGCATGAAGACGTTAACAAATTTCTAGGAACTTTAGACAATTTCTAAAATACTTACATTAATAATATTTACCCATACAAATATAAACTAGGGAAAGATAAACATTTCTTATTTGACAATGCTTTCAATGCAATTAAACATATAAAATAAACTTAATTATTTTCTAACTTTTCTCATTTTACAATGTGAAAAAACAAGCTCTTTGAGATTTTCCCAGGAGCCTTTCTTTAAACTTTGATTTTGGGAAAGCAAGGTTGTCAAAAATATCAAAAGTTTTGAAGACTTGACTAAATGGAATCAAAGGTCACTACAAAACAAAACTTAACTACCTACTTAACCAAAGTAACCAATAAATTTCAAAACTAACCATAGGAGGTAACATGGTTTTCTAAAACAAACAAACAAACAGAAAAGAAACACAGTACTTAGCTTTTGTAACTGTGAGAGACTGGGTTCTCATAAATAGTCAAGGATGTGATAAAGTTAACTTAAACCACAGTAAATGATTCTGTGAGACACAAAATCTGTTTCCTAGGCAAATTACTCAAAAGGTGAAGAAAAACCTTTACTATCTCTTATTAAGAACAGATCAATAATTTGTAAAAAAATGTTTGTTGTTTTAGTATAGAGAAAACCAAACTCTTGCATCAGTATTGATACTAAAGCTCATTAAATAACAAACAAAAACCTTATAAATAAACCCATCCAATCTTAGCTAGCTTTGACCTCATGAGATAAAATTATTTTCTCAAGATTTTCAACAAAACTTCCATAACATGGCCTCAAGTTACCAAAAATTTTTTGGAAACAGTTCTAAAATTGATATTATAAAACAGAACTGCTGTTGAAAAGTCCATTTTTAAAACTCATTTCACATATCAGCTTAATGCACATGGTAACTCAGAGAACACAGCTATTTTATTAAACAAATAATATTAAGCTAGTCTTATTTACCAAGTATTTACCCAGATTATGTATACTTAATAAGCATTTGGGGTAGTTTATTTCTGAGAGTTTTAGGAATATTTAATTTATATAAGCACTTATCTATTTCTAATCCATGTAGCTGGTGTCCTTAGAAAAAGGGAACATTTGGACACAGAGATAAACAGAGAGAAGACAATGTTAAGACAGGGAGAGGACAGACTGATGCAGCCATAAACCAAGGAATGCAAGGGGTGCTGGCTTGGAGCTAGGAGACAGAAGAAAGGGTTCTCCCCTTGAGCATCGGGGGGAGCATGGCCAGCAACCTTTTAATTTTGAGTTTCTAGTCTTCCTAACGGTGAGACAATGCAGTTCTGTTGCTTTATACTACCTGGTTTGTGATACTGATAGCAGTTCTAAGAAACTAGTATGTTGTAGATGCCAAGCCAGCGAGAAGAGAAGTATGGGATGAATGGAGATGGTGGAGCAGGCTGAGAAGTAATTGAAGCAATGGTGGGAAAGCCAGGGGCAATTAATGGAAGAGAAGCCAAGAGAAGGAAGTGCGGTCAAAAACAACAGGGGGAAATTTCTGCAGAGAGTCTAAGTAGTTGGGGAGGGAGATTGGAAATTTGACAATTAAGATGTCGCTTGTGGAAGAGCAGTTTTGCAGGAACGTGTAAAATCAGGATGCCTGAGAAGGATCTCTGAACCAGCTCTCCTTCCCACAGGGTACATTAGCCATTTTACCACCTGACCTCCATGGAGCTAACACAGGGTCAGTGCAGTTTGCCTGTGAAGACAAAATTGGTTTATGCCTTGTTTCTCCTTTAATTAAGAATATGAAAACAAAACAAAGGATGTTTTATAGCAGCTTGGGGAAATAAACTGCTTATTAAGAAGAAGAATGCAAAATAGAGAATAAATACAAGAAAATTACTCGACAAAATAAAGCTCTAAAGAAACATTTAAAAGATGCTCTATTTTACTTGTAATCAAAGTAATGCAAAACAAAGTAGTGAGATACTCTTTTTCTTCAATTAGTTTGGCAAAGATTTTTTAATTGAATTTATTGGGATGATATTGGTTAATAAAATTATATAGATTTGAGGTATACAGTCCTATATACATCTATAAGCCCATAATACATCATCTATACATTGTATTGTGTACTCACCATCCAAAGTCAAGTCTGCTTCTACCAACTGCTTATGACCCTTTACCTTCTTCCACCTCCCTCATCCAGTTTCCCTTGTATAATCATCATACTACTGTCTGTGTTTATGAGTTTTTTGTTCTTTGCTTAATGCTTTCACCTTTTCTACCCAGGTCTCAACCCTCTTTCTCTCTGATAGCTGTCAACAAAAATTTTTAAATATGCATGATAACACACCCTGATGGTGAGGCTAGATCTGTCTGGGGAGTATAAGTGGTAGAAAATAAGACCTTCCTGATTGATAACTTGATAGGATATTTAAGACCCTTAAAAATATGCATAGATGCTGATACAGAATTCCATTTTCATTTTTTGTTTTAACAAAGTAACTAAAGCTGTATGCAAAATGTTTGTTATAGGAATATACATTTCTGTATTATTAATATCACCATAAAAAACCCAAGTGAATAGTCAATAATACAGAATTGATTAAATAAGTTATATTTATATGATTAGACAATATAAAGTCATTAAATAGTGATTTAAAAAACATTTATAAAAAACATTTATAGACAGTGAAGATATTCAGAATATATTAAATAGAAATAAAAGTAATTAAAACTATGTACAGAAGGAACCATTAAAATCATTTAAAATATCTGAAAGAAAACTATACAGAATTATTAACAGTAGTTAATGTTGGGTAGTGGAGTAATGGGTGATTAACATTTTTTTCACTTTTCTTCTTTAATATTTCTCTTTTCCCATTATAACATCCTCAACCATTTTGTCTTGATTTGTGTCTTATGTTTAAGATTTCCATTTTGAAATGAGATTTAGCCATTTTTTGGCTCATGGTATCATTTTGGCCCAAACTCATTTCTCAAGGCTTTTTGAAGAATCTTCCTTTCTGGACACGTTGACTATTACAGGCTATAGATGCTTAATGATTCCTTTCCCGACCAATGTTGCCATAGCTATGAATCAGGCATAGTGAATGAGCCAAGTCCCTCATGTCCAGCCAGCATCCCACACCAGAGCCACGGCATCACAGGATGGGCCCTAAAATATTGGACAAAAGAGGAAATTTGAAAGTGCTTTACCAACAGCAGATAACTACTTTTCTGATAATAACAAGACCAATAACAACTGGGGAATAATTGGTGTATATTTCAAGGACGAGGCAATCATGGAAAGCACTGAGCTACACAAAAATGACCACGGTCATTGTGTGGATGGTCCAACCAGACTGTCTTCCCTGTTAGCAAGGGAAGCTCAAAAGTGGGAAACAAACTAATAATGGCATGATTACATAGATCTTCAGTTTGATTAATATGCAATTAAATGTGTAATGTAATATGTATATAGGTACTCGATTCATTTCTACCTGTCTACCTTATCTTCTGTAAGTGGTCAATTGGTTATAATTTTACTAATATTCCATTTAAGTCATTATAATCAATTGCAGGAAAACTTTGAATTATGTGTTGTTTTTTCAGCTGCTATTTAAAAAGTCCACCTTTCTCTTTTCATGCCCGGAGGTGGGACTTTGTAAGTTTTGCTGTAGTTTGAAAGACAATATTGGATCAAATTAAAGAAAGATTTTTTTTTGCTCCATAAATAGGACAAACATTCTATTTTCTGTGTGAGTGGGTTGAAATATGTATTGTAAGTATTAGCATCTACCAAATGAAGGGCTGCCTCTCTTTGAGCTGAAGTTTGAGCTAAAACTCCTTTGAAGAAATTGAAAAGATAAATTCTAGGACAAGAGTCAGGGACCAATCAAAATATTTTTTATTCTCCCTTTATATTCTATCAATGATAGTGCCAAGTAATATTTAGATAGTGCCAATATTATCCATAAAGTTGAAGATGAAAATTATTAATGATCTGAATGGTCCAGGCTTCAATAATTGGTATTTAAACGAGAAGAACAGAGGAGTGGCAATCATTTACAGCCATGCCTATGGGAACACAACTGGCTGACCACTGTGAGCTGCAAAGTTGAAAGTGCTTTGAGCCCTGTTATTGATGTTCATATGACAGAAATTATAGGATGTGCCTTTAACTCTCTTACTACGACTGCCATATACAGGTGGTAGGTTATATCTCTCATCTGGCTGAGAGAATGAGTGAGAGCTGAAATCTAAGCCACTCTCAGCCATTACTCAAAGGAAGAGACCCCTTTTGCTAATTCGCACAACAACACTATTTACTCATAGCTAAACCATACGTCCACTGGGCTGTACCTTCCTAGAGAGAACACTTAAACTCATGCAAATGCAACAAATGGGAAAGTGGTGGCCTTTTTTAAAATCTCACTTTGAATTCCTTTTACTTTCATATTTTTAAAACTTTAAGTGAAGTTTAGAAATGCAAATGATCAGATTACCTTGGAACTATTCAATCAAAAACCCTTGGAGAAGACTAAGTAATCTGGGTTTTAACAAGTGCTCTTTGCAATATTAGTACTTGTGAAAGTTTGATACCCACTGCTCAGTAAAACACACGTATGCCAGAGGACAGGAGACAAAATCCTGTGAAAATTCAGGGACCTGTCACATACAAAATTTCTAAATTAATGGTCAAGGAGTGGTTGGTATATAGAGTGTAATACAAGCTGTTTCGACACTTGGACCTTATTACATGTTAACACATGATAGCATGCTTATCTGGGACATATAGGGATGGTATATAGTATCTCAATCCCAATAGAGAAATCATAGTACAGAACCCTCAGGTTTCAAGCAAGTGATGATTTCAGCAAAGGAGAAAATAAGCTGCAGGTGGAAAGTTAGGTCAGACGACCTTTTGTCCTTTTCACAGCTCTGAGCCCCTGATTTGAGTCAGATTGCATTCTCCATCACACTTATGATCAACTCTGGGAAAATAGGAATGGGTGTAGAGATAAACCAGCGATGCTAAGAAAGAGAAAGAAGAATTTTGGACCTTGGGTTAATTGACTTGAGGGAAAAATGGAAAGATGAACAAATATGGGTACAAATGAGTAATAAATAGGTGTTTACCCTGATACTTTTGGGATAAAATCTAGTCAGCCAAAGTTCGTGTGAGGCCATTGAAACCCAGAAGGGTAGGAACTGGGGAGATCAGGAAGATAAGGAAAGTGAAAATGTTAGAAATTCTACAGATAGGAAATACGTATAAAAAATGTTCTAGGCCTTTTGGGTAAAGATTTCATCTCTTTAAAGTCAGCCCTGTGGCCTGCTGCTGCTGAGCTCCCAAACACTCAGGCTTTAAGGCAACTCTTAAAAATTGTTGCATATACTTCAGATGCTTTGAACAGGAAATGAAGCAGGTTCTTGGGGCAGTTCATTCTGGTCTCCCCATCTCTCATTGCATTTATTGCTCTTGAACATTCTTTGAAGTTCATGTTGGGGTTGAGGCGAGGCATGCAGTGAAAAGATGAAACTGTGCTGCTTGGTCTTTGTCTGTCCTCAGGTTCTCTGCCCATCTCTGCCCAGCTGTGTCCCAGGAGGCTGATCTCTTGGGATGATACCTCCTGGCTTCCTGGGTCTTTTGGGTACCAGTTTGACTTGGCAGAGGATGGCAGTGTGGGAGGAGAATGTGAGCAGGCTTTCTTCCTGGCTGCCTGCCTGGCTGCCTGCTCTGTTTTTTTTTTTTTTTTTTTTTTTCTGGCTTCTTATCTGTGATGGACTCAAGCTCTGAACTAGCCTCTTTGCTGCACTTCCTTCCCCAGGCCCAGGGGTGACGTCTCACGGTCCCTTGCTGGTGCCCTCCTACTGTGCACACCTCTGTGGGCAGTCTCTTCACCGAGAAGTTTCTTTAAAACCCCAACTTAACTTGCCTTCTGTCCCTGCCAGAATCCTGATGGACTCAGGGACCACGCTCTATTTAAATACATTTACTACTTTATTCAAGAATTATTTACTGGGTGCCTGTAACGTCTTGAGACAGACATATCAAAAAGAGATGAACAAAAACAAAGCCTAAAACAACAACAACAAAGAGATCCAGACCTCATGAAGCATAGAGTGTGTTGTGCCGGTGGGGGGATGTGGTTTCTCTCAGTGTTCGTTTCTACATGGACAGAAAGTGGATGCAATCATGGATATGTCCCTGTGGATCCTGAACTGACACTTCACAGGCATATGGTGTTATTTTGTCTTAATTTTCCTTTGGAGAAACGTTTTTCATGCTTTGATCCTCTTCCGTCACCTAAGGGAGGCAAGAGCTGAATCAGATTTGGATGAATTTTAGCATGCACACGAGGACGCAGGAGTTTAACTTTTGGACTTGACTGTGCTCTCCCAGAGGCGAGCCTGTGAACGTGAGCATCTCTGGGTTTACCCTGTGCCTTTTCTATCTGTATCCTCACTGACTTTCCATGGAGACTATTAGTATTTCTGAGATAGAAAGAAAAGAGGGACGGAGTGTCAGAGATGGGCGGGAACGTGGGAATTGTGAACGAGGGACCTGGGGCCTGGTGAGGCAGTGGCATGCTGGTTGTCACAAGCTAGAGTGGCCAAGCTTGGGTTGAACTTTGGGTCTGACTCTTGTCAGTGTTCTCTCTGCCAATATATGACCCGTGACACATTCAGGTAGTCAGATGATGAGTGCATTTGATAATGACATGTTCTCCGTGTGTGAAATAGCTTCATGGAGAGCAGACCACATGTGTTCCAAATTCTGCCTCTCCCCAGGCTGGAGGGCTCTCGCATTTCCTCTGCTCAGCAGTTGGGTGGCCAGGTACCTCCCATGATTCAATTCAACAAGCTGTAATGTGTCTCCAAAGGGACCAGTCACATCTTTTCACTAAAGTGAAAGCTTACCTAGCTCTGGCTGGTAGCACAGTGGATAAAGCACCAGCCTGTGAACCCAAAGGTCGCTGGTTTGATTCCCAGCCAGGGCACATAACCAGGTTGCGAGCCAGGTCTCCAGCCAGGTCTGTAGCTAGAGGCAAGTGAAAGGCAACCATATTGATGTCTCTCTCCATCTCTGCCTCTATCCCTTCTCTCTCTAAAAATAATAAATAAAATCTTTAAAAAATAAAAAAATAAAATAAAATGAAAGCTTACCTCGGCATTTCTCTCAGGCACTTCTCCAGGTATGGGTGAGAGGGACAGAGAGGCAGGGGACAGGACTCTGGGCTTAAATGCCAGCAATCCAATTAAAAGAATGTTTAATCCTTGTCAATAAAGCCCCTGCTTGTCCTGCTTCTCAGCCAGGGGGGATGGGGGGGAGGTTGGTGAACTGATTTAGAATGAAGCCCTGGCCTGAGAGGAGAGGCCTGGTGCTCATAACATCCATCCTGTCAGAGGGAGCTTAGCCTGCTGTTAAAAATTATTCTCTCTGGAAGGCCAGCTGGCGGCAGATGAAGGACAACATGTGGCACAATAAGCCACCTCCTCAGGTGACCTCCCGGGTGACAGGGACTGTTTGCCTACTATTTGGTTCAAAGAGCCATCAGTGGGTTGGGTCCAGCTGCTTGGCTTCCATTAAGAACATGAGAAATCAAATTAAATATAAAGCAGCGAACTGTGGGAAAATGAGAAGAAAATAGAATTGAATGTTCTATTTAACACACTCTTGCTTGGACAAGGAAGACCCCTGGGGTTTAGAAACAGTACAAGAACCCACAAAGGAGCAGGTAAGAAAGGTTTTACCTATGTGAACATAAAATATATGTAATGGCAAATAAATTGAAAAATACTTGCTACAAATATGGCATCTAAAGGCTGTGTTGTTCTTGTAATTAATTCATTCATGTAACATTTAGTGGGCTGGCTGCTTGAGCGACAGAGGTCAAAGCTCAGTGACCTGCAGTGGGAGATAAAATGTGTCACCATGCTGACAGCTGTTTGTTTGCCATCGTTGACTGAGACATGTTGAGGGGGCTTCTGTGTATATATTTGCACATACTGATAAGAAGACCACTTGGGTATCATTAGGTAAATGGACAAGTGAAACAACTGGCAATTTACAAAAGAGGAAATGCAATCATTAGAAAATAGTACATAAAAATCCTCAATCTTGTTAATGATGATTGAAACACTTGTACAAATCAAAAAGAGGTAGTTTTAGGCTATTAGATTACCAAAATTATTTTCTTAATAATAATATCCAAGGCTAACATAGATAGAGAAATAAGTAATGCCAATCATGCTCTTGTAACAAATAAAAGGTCTTTGAACAGTATTTTAGCAATATTTATCAAGTCTTTAAAATGTCCATATTACTTGACAGCAATTATACTTCTGGAAACTTATATAAAGGAAATAATCAAAGATGCAGGTGAAGGCTTATGTATAAGGATATTCATAACATATATATTCTCCTGAGAAAAGCAATTTTCATGTCCTACAATAGGCAAGTGGATAATTAAATTAATGCACATCTATAAATAGTTTATTTTGAGTAAAAGTTGTAATACCATGAGCTTGAAGAATATTTAATGATAATGAATATTTGAGTAGATAGCAAGAACAAAAAGTGGGATAAAACATATACATGAATGTCATGATCTCAATTTGCTAAAGAAAAATAAAGATTATATGAATGTATTTGAAAGTACATTTTTTACTTTTTCTAAAATTTCTCTAATTGTAACAATATTGATATAATTTTAATTTTGAAAGTTGTATGGATGGATCAATTGAACACATACCTAAGTTTTAGACATTTTAACATGTTATGAAAACAAAAAAAGTATATTTCAAGTAGAAGACATATGGCCTAGACACAGCTCTACATAGGAGACAGAAAAAAAGAAAAGAAAGGTGTTAGCAGAATGATGCTTACCTGTGGATAGGCAGGTGTGCTCTGCCCACAGAGACAAGATTCATGGTTTTTCTCTTTCTCTTCTAGAGTGTGATGTCAGCAACTTGCCTGCACCTCCTATTTCTCCAGAAGATTCCACGGACACCTTGGATTCACTTCATGATTCTTCTTAGGAAGGTCCTTCAGCTCCCTGAAGGGGCCTTTCTCTTGAGGTGTGGGGGGAAACACACTGGGGAGAGATTTGAATCCAACCCTGGTTTTGAGGGTTGAGGTTGGTGAGCTTTAGGGGCCACCAGTGCTGAGTTCTCTGGGGATGAGAGAGGGATAATGGTTCTGGGACTTAGGGTCAACCTGCACCTAGCACCTGGGGTTGTAAGCACTCTGACAGCAGTGGTGTGTGGGAGCCCAAAAAGAGAGCAATGGTGTCTGTGACCCTGGGCACCTGCATTCAGGGTCATTGACCAAGTTCTGTCCTGAGAAGAACGAACCTTCTTCCTCATGAAACTGTGACGGTTGGTCTGCAACTTTGGTGACAGGTGCTCCCAGCAGTCAAGCATCATGCAGGGGGCACCAGCCCTCACATATGACATGTGCAAGAACAATAGTTGAGACCGAGACTCCAGTATAAACTCCTGCTGAGGGCAGAAGTCAGATCACCTCCTTTTAGACCGTGTAAGCCCCTAGCATTTTTTGACAATTCAGGGAGAAGAGAAGCCTCAAGAAAAAAAAGAGAGAGATAGAAAAAAAAAAAAAGTAGAAAGAAAGAAAACAAAAGAAATATTCTTTAGTAACATGTGAAAAGGCTTAGTTATTCTTTGGAGAATTAAAGTCAATGAGACGAACCTTGTGCATCCTAGTTACGAAGCAGATACATCCATCATTCTACAGTTGGCATATGATGCTTTATAGAGATAAAAAGACCAAACCTTAAACCATCCCACTTTACTCCAATGGTTAATCCATGTGTGAGGTTGTTGAATGGGATTTAAATCCAAACGGCAGGGCGGGTAATGAGAAGATTGTATGGGACTTTGAGAAATGTGCGCAAATATTCTTTTCTTTAGCAACCCCTCTTTAGCAACTTGACCTTGGGTGTGGCATGTCGGCCCCTCCTGTCATGCGCCCTGAAGCTACTTGTGGGCCTCTGGGGCACATCAGCAGCCTCTGGGGTATTTGGCAGGCCCGCCTTTTCCTACCTGCAGATCCAGAGCTAGAGTGTTTCTCACATCAGTGGACTATCCCTGAGCTTCTGGATGGTTTGAGCAGCGAAACCTTAATCCCAAAGCAGCAGGCATCCTTCTGTACCTCAGGCACTGAATAAATCAGGGGAGATCTCAGACTCCATAATTCTAACAGAGCCATTTCTGATGGCTGCAGCGATTTGCTCTCTTGTGGGTTAGCGACCGGCCATAATTGATGAGGAAACTGACAGCTCTTTGTCTTCCTTCACTGCATTTGTCATTTGGCAGCTGGCTTATTCTTTATCTATTGCTTGGGACTCTCTCTCTCTCTCTCTCTCTCTCTCTCTCTCTCTCTCTCGGTGTCTCTCTTTCTTCCTGGGCACTTGTGGAGCAGATGTATCTCCTCCTCTCCCCACAGACAGGATTTATAAAGCCATAACATGTTTTTAATGCAATTCAGCTTTTTGAAAAATGCATAATTGGAGAGCTCCAAAATAATTAGTTTATTATAGTGGGCCTGGAAAAATGAACTTGCATCTCATTTATGAGCCATTAGATCCCATGTTTGATGAGCCTGATTGCTATTAATGCCACCAGCATATAATTTAGCATACTTTATCAAAATGTGTCACAGTTGAGCATCTCTTGTTTCCATCCCCCTGTCTGGGGTAGGGCTGAGTGATGGTGCAAGAATTCTTCCCAAAGTAGGCCTGCAGCTTGCTTGCTTGCTTTATTTATTTATTTATTTAAAAACTGTTCAAAATGCAAACTTCATTATGTTAATAGTTTTTAAGAGTACAGTTCAGTGGTATTAAGTACACTTATATTATTGTGTAACAGTCACCATCATTGATCTCCAGACCTCTCTTCATTTTGTAAAACTGAAATGCTCTACCCATTAAACAAGAGCTGTCCTGTGCCTGCAGCTTTTGCTGCAATTGTCCCTTCCCCATCCTCCTGGTGACTCTCAGCATGAAGCTTCCTTCTGTGAGAATGTATGGCACCTGTCCCATATCTTTCAGAAGCAGCTGAGTAAAGAGAAGAGCTAATGCACAGAGATGATGTTCTTAAAAAGAAAGAAGTAAACCCTGGCTGGTAGCACAGTGGATAAGGTGCCGGCCTGCGAACCCAAAGGTCGCTGGTTCGACTCCCCAGCCAGGGCACATAACCAGGTTGCAAGTCAGGTCTCCAGCCAGGTCCATGACTGGAGGCAGGTGAAAGCAACCATACATTGAAAAAAAAAAAAAAAGAAAGAAGTAAAAAAATCCAGGCCATGAACCATGTGGCACAACCTATAGGTATATGGTCACTGTCCTAGGAGGTAAGAACAATTCACATCTGTCTAAGCACAAATGTGGATATTTTGCAGATAATACAGTGAAAATAAAAATATTGATTGCCTCCCTTCTATAGACCTTCCCTTCTATAGAAGGCACAGAAAAATGCCCCCCTTAATAGAGTGATGGTTTGGTGGGACAGAAGGGCAGGAATTGATGAAAATTTGCATAATACATGAAACTAATAATAATGACTCTGTAACAAAAGCCTAAGAAGGATCTTGGAATTGACTGTTGTCTTGGAATGCTGAAGGGCTATTTCAGGAAAAGGCAAAGAATCTGTGTGAGGGTGGAGCAGATAAGAATAGCCCTTCATCACCCTCTTCACAAATGGATGCCCTGGTTTGGGGCGAAGGGGAAAAGGCTGCCCTAGGTAGACTGCTGGGAAGGGGTGTTGGGCCACGGAGGACCTCTGTCCCAGAGCCCAGTGCATGATGTGCACCCTCCCAACCATGGCCCAGAGATGCTGGGCATCAGCATGATACAATATCCCCTTCTTTTTGCACAGTTGTTAATAGAAGAAAGGCTGCAAATGGTAGAATCCCTCGAGCCTGGCACAGAATAACATAGTGACTCTGCCTCATTTCTTTGTGAGCTCATCACTGAGGATAAAGAGGGCATCCCCTTTATCCTTCAGGCCCCTGCTCCTATTCCCTCTTAAGATGGCCAGTTGAGCCTTGTAACTTGATGTTTGGGGCTTACTCCAGGGAGAAAATAAGAATCTTCCATTTTTTGACTCATAGAAGAAAACAGCCAGATTATCACAATAGTGAGGTCTAAACAGTGGGAGAAATCTAAAGTTGGACAAGGGGATTTCTGAGGCTCCTTGAAGTTGTAGAAGTAGTGCTCCCATGGGCAGTTTAAGGTGGGAAGGACCCTGGGAGGGATGGCCCAGGGATGCTTAGAGATTGACTCCAAACAGAAGATCATGGGAAGCCAAAAGGACCTATGAAGGCTGGCAGATGGGAGTGCACTCTGCCCTGCTTTCTGAACTGGGCAGGACCATGGTCCAGGAGTATCTTGGAGGCAACCACCATAGACTAGGGCACCTCCCAGAATATACGGATGGCTTGATCTCCTTTCCACCCTACCCAACCCGTGACTCTGGTATTACCCAATGGAAGAAGAGCTGACCTCTATTGAAGCAATTTTTTTTTTAAGATTTAATTTATTTTTTTTCAGAGAGAAGGGCAGGGAGGGAAGAAGAAAGGGAGAGAAGCATCAATGTATGGTTGGTTGGCTTTCACTTGCCTCCAGCTAAGGACCTGATTGGGGAATCAAACCAGCGACCTTTGGGTTTGCAGGCTGGCACCAATCCACTGAGCCACACCAACCAGGGCTTTTTTTTTTTTTTAAGAGAGGGAAGGAAACATCCATGTGTGGTTGCCATTCATGTGCCCCTAACTGGGGACCTGGCCTGCAACCTAGGCATGTGCCCTGACTGGGAATTGAACTGGCTACCCTTTTGTTTGCAGGCTCAATACACTGAGCCACACCAGCCAGGGCTATTGAAGCAACCTTGACAAAAGCTTTCAGAGCCTAATACAATTTAACTAGGGAAATATAATACCACAAGAGCTTTTCCTTCTGACCACTGTGAAGTAGATTTTGTTAGGAGGAAAAACAAAAACTTTAAAGAAGAATGGTTCATGAGAATCTTGTGGGAATTAGCATTTCTAAGATTCACTAGGGGGAAATCTTTACAGCCTAGTACATTGTAGGAGAATACCTATTACATTTAATGTTACAGAATTAAGAATTTTAGATACTATGAAGTGATTTTTAAAAATAGCTGTTTTACGTCTAATTCATAACACTGTAATAAGAAAAAACAATTCACGAAGCAGTATGGTATAGTAAAAGGAGAGAAGGAAGAGGAGGGGAAGGAGGAGGATAAGGGTGTGCTCACGCAGGTGAGTGTGTGTGTATGTGTGAAAGTTAACACACTAACTCTATTTGGCAGCTACTCTATGTTGGGAGAGGCTCTGTGTTCCTAGGGAAACTCCCATCTGGAAGGCATCTGGGAGGGGAGATTAGAGGCATTTGGCTCAGGAGAGAGGCCGCATGAATGTTAGGAATCTCCCAAATAGCTCAGAGTTACAATACAGAGTGAAAAAAAAAAAAAAAAAAAAGGGCAGACCCCTGCTGACATCGATGGGAGTGTCCCTCAGGTAAATCCAAAGGGTCTGACATATTTTTGACTGCTCTGCTGATACAACTTCCTAGAGGGTGGAAGAGACCATGAGAGGCAACTGCTACTCTGAGCTTAACGCCAATCAACAGTACACTCGATTGGTGAAATGAAGTGCCCAGCATCCTGGAAATAGACAGGGACAGCATAAGTTGGCAGTAACCAAGGTGGGGAGGGGTATAAGTTGGAGATGCTGTCCAGGCCCTTGCAGGATCAAAGGGTTCAGAAAAATAATCTGTGCCATTTCAGGAGGTCGGCTGGCTTTAACAAGACACCCAAGCTTTGAATGCATGATTTTACAAGGCCCTGAAGAGGAAGGAAGGGGAAAATCCATAAGGAAAATATCTGTTGCACTCAGGTGTCAAAATAGCACATATGGAAGGGGGAAATGAGGGCACATGGGCTGGAGTGGATTTACAGGGGAAGTGCCATGGAAGCTAATGCCTCACATATTGGGAACTGCCAGCAAAGTGGAGGAAAATGCAATAAAGCCGATTGTAGTTACAGCAGATGAAAGGTCAAATACAGGCAGGGCTCCTACTTGCTGGGAGGGGTAAGTGCCATGGCCCCCTTTTGATTCCTGCCTCCTCCAGGTAGAACAGTGGGATTTGGATTGAAAACGGGAACTAAAGCATTGCCAAGGAATACTGTGAGGCCCAGCACAGAGGAAGAGCCAGGTTCTCCGAGTGAGAAATAGCATGACAGGAGGGAAGCAGGTGCTGGGTTATGAGGCTTAGGATGGAGCCTTGCCCTCTGTGCCATCCTGCGCTTTTCTTACAGAAAGTGGAGATGGTGGTCTCTGTCGGCTGCTTCCAACGTGTGATCCCCACACAGCAGCAGCACCGCCTGGGAACTTGTCACAATGCAGATTCTCAGGTCTCACCTGCAACCTGCTGAATAAGGAGCGTGTGAGAATGGCACCAGGAAGCGTTGGATTTTGATGGCACCTTATGCTTGGAACTCTACCTACGTCACGTGGTTGTCAGGAGGCTTAACCTGGCTTAACCATGGGGCCACTGGGGGACACCCTTGCAGTCTGGAGGACTTCTTGAAGCGATCAGCTTTTAGTAAATGAGTTCAAATGCCCCGGCTTGGCTGAGCTGCATCCCAAATCTTGAGGAATTGCAGATGAAATGAGCAAAGTGCTATCAGTTGGCAAAGCACGTTTTTGAAAAGAGCAAGTTGGGTCCTTTCTAGTCTAACCAGATGGCAAGGTTGCAGGAGGAAGTTAAAAGAAACAGTTGGAGTCGCCAGAATGGTTCTCTTCCTCTCCCATCTCCTTCTCCCAAGCACCCTCTCCCTTTCACGTAGTCAGTGTAATAAATATAATTGGAAGTGCATGGGGCCCCTCTGCATGCAGGGAAGCATAAATTATTTCTCTAGCACTGGAGTGCTAATTTGTAACAGATTAAATTTGGCTTCAGACTGGGGGGGAATTGCACCTTTAAGTTTGCCACGGCATTTAGGGAAATCACTCACTTTACACATCAGGATGGATTAGAATGTGTCAATATTAATACCAGGCATGTCCCTGTTGTCACATGATGTTGAAGGAACAATTATTTCATGTCTGAGTAAAAATTTTACTTGGAGGCTAGAGTTAATGTAGCATATGGAACCGTGTGGAAACAGGGCTTGCACGTCTTGTGAACACAGGCAATTGCCCATTTCCGTGCTGCTTAACATATTTCTTCCACTTCATCTGCTTTCCTGTATATCAGAGGGATTATTGTTTTGCTTCGAAGAGGCCTCAGCCCCTCTGAACTCGGAACAATGTAACACAGACTCACAGTTCAAAGGTTAAAAGAGAATTGATCTGTGAGTGCTCACCAATCCCTTGCTCTGCTCCCTGCTCTCTGAAGGATAAATCTTTTTTTCAGATAAATCCAGATTACTTTTCCAGTACATTGGCTTTTGGCCTCCCCTGCTGAACAGTACTTTGACATAACCCGAACAGCCTCCCTATAGCTATGAAGAAATCATTTCTAACATCTGAGGTTAATTCAGTAAATGAAGCATTGGATTTTCTTTCATGGGAGCAAGAAAAATTGTTCCGATGAGGTTAGAAAGGGCTCAGCAAGCTGGAGAACATTCCCTCGGGCTCCACCCCAGAGTGAGGCTCTATTGGACATTTATTGCGGAGCTAAATGAATAAACAACAAGAAGAGGCCCCTTCATTTTCTCATTGCCTTTTGAGTGATTTCTCTTCCTTTATCACTAAGCACCTTGGGAGATAAATAAGGTGGTGGAGTTTGCCCACTTGGTAAATGGGTAGACGGAGCCCAGGGTGTTGAACATGGCTGGCCGTTCATTACAGATCAAGTCCTGCCTTACCAGGAGAGGCCCGGGACTCTCTCACTGGGCCTTGATCCTTTATTACTTGGTAAGTCTGACTCCAAGTGCCTGCAGAGGGAAGGAAACAGAAGGACGTGTGTGAGTCACATTATCCCAGCACAGGGAAACCCCTGTGGCTGGAGCTTGGTGCTTCACCTTCTTCCAGGCCTCAGTGATCCTGTCCGTATTCTTAGAAACATTTCACCAGGGAAAAGACCTCAGGTGAGGTCTTTTGGAACACCCACCCAGCATCAAGGACTAGTTGATTTGATTAAACTTGTTATCCACGGTATGACTTGGTACCTGAGGACGAGCAGAGACAAGCTGAGAGGGAGAGAAGGTCAAGGTTTGGGGCGCAGGCAAGTGTTCCAGGGCTAACGGGGGTTGCAGTGGGCATCCTGGCCTAGCGGGTGTCTGAAGGCCCTTGGCTATGAAGGTGTTTTCCTTGTGTGCCAGGGTAGGCACAAAATAGCTGGAGGGCTCTGATCAGGAAATCATTGGAATGAACCTTTCATGGGAGAGGAAGCCTCTTGTGAACTAAAATGAAACTACATGCAGGGAGAGATGACCAACCTCAAGAACACAGAATAGAGAAAGTCTGAGGCTTCTGATAACCACCTCACTTAAGTTCAAGCAATTAGAGGATGAAAATTTGTCCAACTTTCCTGTGCCAGCAATATTCGGAAGGTCCTTGATTGTTTCCCCTAATCTTTTTTAAATATTTAATTTATTAGTTTTAGAGAGAGGGGTAGAGAGAGAGGCAGAGAGGGGAAGAGAGACATCAGTGTATGGTTGCCTTTCACCTGCCTCCAACTACGGACCTGGTTGGAGACCTGGCTTGCAACCTGCTTATGTGCCCTGGCTGGGAATCGAACCAGCGACCTTTGGGTTTGCAGGCTGGCGTCTTATCCACTGTGCCGCCAGCCAGGGCTGTTTCCTCTAATCTTTAGTGAAAAAAATATGTACTCTTGGTCAAATTGTATCCCCCTCATGCACAGGTTGGAGTCCTAACCCCCAGTGCTTCAGAATGTGGCTCCCTTTGGAGATGGGGCCTTTACAGAGGTATTCAAAGTAAAATGAGGCCCTCAGGGTGGGCCCTCATAAAAAGGGGACATTTGGATGCAGATACAGACATGGGCAAAAGGAGGATGCTGTGAAGGAAGACACAGGAAGAGAATGACCATCTGCAAGCCAAGGAGAGGGTCCTGGAACAGCCCTCAGGAGGAACCAACCCCTTGACTTTAGGCTTCCAGGCCTAAAGTCTTCCAGGAGCTGCAAGACGATGCATGTCTGTTGTTCAAGCCCCCCAACCCTGTGGGACTTTGTTATGGCAGCCCCAGCAAACTCATGCAATTAGAGGAACCTTGAAAACTATGCTAAGTGAAGAAGCAGGATACCAAAAGTCACCTATTGTAAGGTTTCATTTAAATGAAATGAAATATCTAGAATAGGAAAATCCATAGAGATGGAAAGTTGATCACTGGTTGCAGGGGCTGGAAGAAGAGGGACGTGTGGAGTAGCTGCCTAATGGACACAGGACCTCTTTTGAGGGTGAGAAAAATGTTCTGCAACTAGATAGTGGGGAAGGTTGCAGGACACTATGAATGTGCTACTTATCAATAAATTCATCACTATCACATGGTTAGTTTTCTGTCATGTGAATTTCACCTCAGTGTAAACAGAAGATGGCTGGAGTGCCTCCTTGGCAGATAAGAGACCTGCCGATACCATGCTCACCTCTGCAGCTCACCTTGATAGAGGGGTAGTGGCAACCTTTGAAATGAAGTGGATACGTGTGGAATCCTTGAGACCACTGGGAGGGGTGACCTGAAACTAGTCAGCTGAAACCAGACATGGGATTGGACAGCCATCAATGAATCAAGGGGCCAGGGAACCACCATACTGCACCTTGTGTTGTAATTGGGCTGAGTCCTCTCCATCATCTGCATGAACTCCTGCAGTGGATGGGTATCCTGGGCTGCCCAGACATTTTTTAAAGCTTCTTCTTCTGTTCAGACATTTCCAAGCTCCTGAGCTCGCCTCCGGAAACAGAAGCCCAGGGTCTCTTTGTTCCAGGCATCCTTGTAAGCAGGGCCCAGCTGTGTAGACCAGATGTAACTGCCTGAGGACAAGTTAGTAGGAAAGAGGCTCTTTGCAGGATTGGACATCTGGGAGGGTGGGAAAGGGTGGCCAGCATGCAGATATGGCAGATCTGGGTCCAGAACGGGGTCTCTAGTCCATGGTGGGTGAGTGGCTTCCAGGTGTGTCATCACTTCCCTCCGTGCCGCAGGAGCAGGCCTGAAATGTTACACCGCCCATGTTCCTGTGTTTCTGATGGCAGAGCTTCCAGCCTTGACTCTAAGAGCTCCTGTAGGGGTTTTTCAGGCTGCCTTTTATACCTGAGCAAAGTGGGGTCTTGATGATTTGGGCAGCCAACCAACCAATTCTGGACAGCTTGTTTGGATGCCGGCCTCTGTCGAGGGGTGGCTGCATGCGGGAGAGTTGGGGAGAACGCCCGTGTGCCCCTCACAGGCAAGTGGGCCTTACACTGACCCTGCACCTCTGCGTCTCCTCTTTAGAAGAGGGGTGCCCTGTCACCATCCCCTGCCGAGTTGCTTTGGGACTTCCTGCATGCTTTAAGACAACCTCTAAATCAGATGTCACCTGGACACCATTTCTGAGCTTGGAAAGTATTGACTTCCTAGGGCAAGAACAGTAAACATACTCATTTGTTTCATGAAGTGTCGCAGTAATCTGGCAGAAAAGGTTATCCCGCCCAGTCTGGATAGGGCCTCAGGGTCCTTTTCACCACTAGGCTTCTAGCATCAGCCAGAAAATGTCTGCGCTGGAGTTAGCACAGCAATCAAATCTCGCTGGGAAGTCTTACCTTAGATCCTGACAGGTGACAAAGGGGAGAAACTAAGGCCTTTTAGGGTAATGTAGAGAGAAGTCTAATGGGGCAGGACTTCCACTCACTCTTTAATCACGTGTCCAGACCTTCTTGTTATTTTCACTTTATCATTAGCAACACATATTCTAAACTAACTTTATAAAATTCACATAATGGGGGAATTTCAAAGAAAACTTGTGTTTCCTTGGGGTCTGCAGTCCTTGCAAGGGAGAGAAGGGGGTGGAAGAGGGGGCCAGTTGAGGTGGCGTCTGCCTGGCACTGGATGCTCGCAGCAGAAGCAGACCAGGGAAGGAGGAGGAGAGACAGGTCTGAAGGACACAACTGGCGAGAGACCCACAGACAACCCAAACGACTTGTACTATGATCCTGTGGCCTGGTTGGAGACTGTGTCCTCTCCTGGCAGAGTCTTCTCTGCTCATCTTTTAAGAGAAGCACAGAAGCATCAAACCTGTTTTGTCTGAGCTAGAGAGACCTTAGGAGCCATAAGCCAAGTGTTTCTGAACCTGGGCACGGTTAGCACTTGGGGCGGACGAATCCTTCATTACCTATGACTGGGCAATTAGCATCTTTGGCCCCATTCCGGTAAATGTCTTAAGGTTTGTTTTTCCTTCTCCAAAGCTAGGGGGCACCACCCAAAGTCTTCTCACTCATTTCCAAATGTCCCTGCTTGAGGTTAACACTGAGAGATAGTAGGAAAAAAAAAATGTACCAAACTCACTCAAGCAGAGATGAGACTGAAATGAGATCCCAACTATCTTAATCCAGAGCTCATCCCGCAGGAAATTTTGCGCACATGTGTGCGTTCGCATGTGTGAAGTGGCCTGTGTATCTGCACGAGCCACTCCCTAGTGTCAGACTGAAAAACTCAAGCATTTTGTAAGAAGCCAGACTCTACACATTTGAAATAGAATGAAAGTCATGCTCTGAATCATGAGCTGGCCTCTCACAGACACCTACCCAAGGTGCTTTTTCTCATCTCTGCAAAATTAGTTTAAATTGTAACCAGGAATGTGTTTATTAGAAAATGTCTTTGCTGGGTAGTGGGGTCTGTTCTCCTCTCTGTATCCACGGCAGTGGTGGCTGTTTGCACTCGGGGCACACACTCACTCAGGACGGTGTGCCTCTGACATACATGCACATTGAGGTAGCAGGAGCTCCACCCCCACCTAAGCTCTAGAGAATGACCTGGTGCAAAGGAATCGGGGGCTGGGCCCTACGCTGGAGCTCTGTGAGTTGTCTGTTCAGAAATTCCTCTTGGGAAAGAACCCCCATCTGCCGCCCCCAAAGGAGCTGCCATGTTCTTTCATGATATTGCTCACCCTTCCCCCACACCACAGTCAATTCCTGCAGGGGGTGAGCACCTCACCCAAACAAGGCTGAAATACTTGAATGTATCATGCTATTACTTCAATAACATCTCAATAGCAAAAAAGCTTTTGTCCTATTCAATATCTACTTTTAAAAATTAATTGATTGTTGTATTACATTTATTCCATTTTCCCCCATTGCTCTCCCCTGACCCACCCTCCCCATCACTTTTCCCACAGCCAATCCTCACAAATTGTTCATGTCCATGGGTCACCCATGCTAGTTCCTTGACTAAACTGTTCCCCTTCTTTGCCTCTATCTCCCTCTTCCCCTCTGCACACTGTCTGTCTGTTCCTTGTTTCCCTGCCTCTGGCTCAATTGTGATTGTTTGTTTGTTTGTTTTGTTCATTAGTGTCCTGTATTAGGTGAGATCATATGGTATTTGTCTTTCACTGCCTGGCTTATTTCACTAAGCATAATACTCTCTTTTTCCATCCATGTTGTTTGCAAAAGGTAGGAGTTCCTTCTTTCTTTCTGCTGCGTAGTATTCCCTTGTGTAAATGTACCAAAGTTTTTTGATCCATTTTTCTGCTAATGGGCAGTTAGGCTGTTTCCCGCACTTGGCTACTGTAAATAGCGCTGCTACGAACAGAGGGGTGCATAGGTTCTTCTGAATTAATGTTTCAGGGTCCTTAGGGTATAATCCTAGCAGTGGAATCTCAAGAGTAAAAAAGTTTTAACATTTGAGGAACTGTTAGCATCCGTGTTCCAACCGTGTGTAGAAAACCAGGCAGCAGGGATCATGAAATAAAAGGTACCAAGAATAGCAAGGACAAGCCAGCCTCTGGGTGTAGAGAATTCTGAGGCCGATTTCCATCCTGCTTAACCCACCCCCTTTGGATCACTGGGCCAATCAGTTCCTTCCTTTGCCTGCGGCAGTTCACTTTGGGTTCCCCTCCCTTGCAATCAAGTCCCACCTAAACAAGCCTGAAACCCCAGGGAACTGATACTGAGCGTGACTGAGCAGGCAGGGCCCTTGAGGCCCAGCTGTGGAAGTAAAGTGAGTAACGCAATGTTTCTACTTCAAAAGCAGTAAAAGCCTCTGCTAGGCCCCGAGGCGTCTCCTTCACAGCAATTCTCTGGTGTGTAGCAAAGCTGCAGTTAACCTTTCCACTTCAGACTAAAGCTACTCAAAAACTGATTCCAGCTCTGTCCCCTGGCCTTGGCTTCTCCTATACTCAACAGACTAACTGGCTTATCAGGCCTGCTCACTGCTTTTATTGAGTGAATTTCATCTCCCTGAGCCTCAGTTTCTCATCTGTATAATGGGATGAAAATATCTTCTCAACAACCCCCCGTGAGATTGCTGTTGAGAAGATGTAAGATGTAGTGTATAAAGAGCTTTGCATAGTGCCTTTCACACCAGTATGTGTGACAAATGTTAGCTTGGGGACTAAGCTGTCACCTGCAGAGGCCAGGTGTCAAGGGAGAATGAAAGAAGAAATTGCCATCCTCTGTGGCGGATGCCTTGCAGCTAATCCATATCCCAGCTTTCTTAATTGTTGGCTTCTTGCAGACTTTGAAAATTTGACCTGGCCTAAGAGAGTAGAACTTCAATGTTGTAGTTATTAAAAAAAAAAAAAAATGGCAAATATGTGAGGTGATGGATGTGTTAATTAACTTGACGGGGAGAATCCTTTCCCAGTGTGTACGTATATCAAATCATCACATTGTGCACTTTAAATATTTTACAATTTGATTTGTCAATTATGCCTCAGTAAATTATAAAAAGGAAAAGAAAATCTGCCAGCAGAGTGCTTTCAATCTGCAAAGGTGCCTTGCCAGCTCTTTTAATGGGCTCCTGATACTGCACCTTACTCTCCTCTCCTGTCATTAATTTTCCTGTTTCTTCATTCTTTCATTTACCCACAGTTGCTGACATCGGGCTTGGCCCTGGAGTGGGAGCAGCAGTTTCAGAATTGTTTCCCTACTGAGGATCCAAAGTGAGGCACAAGGCTTGGAAAGTCAGGCAAATATGAGGTAGAATCTGACTCTACACATAAGAGTTTTGAGGACTTAAGCAAAGTCCTTATTGTCTCTGAGCCTCACTTTTCTTATCTGTAAAATGGGAATAAGAATGCATATCTCATAGTCCCTTTGTAAGGATTAAATTAAACTCTGCAGGTCAGTATGTCATGTGCTTACTAAAGTAGTATATAATCCATCATACTTACTATTTCCTAGAGTCTTAATTTTCTCATCTATAAACCAGGTTGACATTCACCCAACTTAGTCTCATGATGTGATTTACATGAGATACAGCAGACAAAGTACTTAAAAGAGTGCCAGGCACATTCTCAGCCATGAGGCTGAGACTCACCAGCTGGTCTGCTTCCCCAAATCCTGGTATAATATTTTGGCTGGTCCCTTGGATCCTGTAGCATGCATAACCCAAGTGATGTCTTCCCCCAATCTCTTCTTGACAATTTCCTTGTGAGGAAGAAAAGATTAGCTTTTCAATCAATTAACCCCTTTAGAAATGCACTAGAAAACTGTCCATGGCAAGGTGCTCTCATTAATTACATGAGTGATCTCGAAAGAGAACCTACCACATTAAATGCTGTGGATGTCTCTTGGAGATGTTCAATGTTTAATATATTCCCAAACACGTTTCTGATGCCACTAAATGTATTAACTTTGCCAACAGGAAATGCCAGTGATGGACCAAAGGGAGTGTCCCAGGAGATAATTCCTTTTCCCACCAGGATTTTTGAAGCTCAAGCTGGGAGAGGTGAAGGGACGTGGCCAGAGATGGGCTCTTTGCTGAATAGAGCTGCCATGCCAAAGCTATGCCTGTCACTTGATTGGTGAGTACAAATGATTTCAAGTCAACTTAGCCTTTACATAAACTCTCCAATTAAAAGTACTGGATGTTCTCCAAAGCCGCAAATTTCCTACTGGCTTTGCAAAGGATGATAATGAGTTATTGCTAATATAGCCATAAAACTGTTATTTCCATAAGTAAAGTGGAGCTAATGTGTAGATAAAATTAAACATTCGAGTGAAGTGTTGTTAAAACAAAATGATTAATGAATCTAGACACATTATTGAACAGGTAAGTTTGGCAATTGATTGGAATAGATCACTTTAATTGGCCTCGTTGAATCAAAATCAACATTGAAAATCATACAGCTTATTGAGAACATAGTCATCATAGTCCTCTCTTCCTCCTGTTTTATTTGGCTTATTTCCGGCACAGATCTCAGGCCCTGTCTCATGGGCTGGGTGTCAGTGCTTGTGGGCCAGGGCTGGGGGAGTGGGTCAGATCAATCTCTGTCTCTCAGAGGGCAGCTAATCAGCCCTGAAATCCAGGAGGGCCCCACTTGAGCTCCTCTAAACGAACCCTCCGGAGCTGTAGTACTAAACCTGAGTGCCAGCCTCCTCCTGTGCCAACATCAGCCTCAGGAAGGAAATGAAGAACCCTGATTGTGGACTAGCATCAGGCAGGACTCTTCATGAGAAGGCTTCAGGTTTGTATTAATAGATGGCAAGCTGAATGGTGGCAACCAAAACAACCTCTTTTATCCTTCCACAGTCCCACCTGAAATTCCATGGCTGCTTAGTTCTATCATGTTAGACATCACCTAAGAGTCTTTGGCTATGACCGGGGCCCCTTAGATTCTATGCCTTCGTGACATTATCAGGAGGACACCATGCACACTCCAAATGGCTTAGATTAGGGGTTGGCAGAGCACAGCCTGTAGGACTATAGCCAACCCATCATCTGTTTTTGTATAAGCTAAGAACAGTGTTTACATTTTCAATGGTTGGAAAAAATCAAAAGAAGACTACTTCATGAGATGTGAAATGATATGAAATGCAAATATCAGTGTCCATAAATAAAGTGTTATAGGGCCACACCCATTGGTTGATGCATTCTTTGTGGCTGCTAGCTTGACACTATGGCAGGTTGAGTAGTTGCAACGGACACCATATGGCCCACAAACCTGAAGTATTTACTGTCTGGTCCTTGGAGGGAAAAGTTTGTCTGCCCTTGCTTAGACTAACTGCTGCCCAAGCAGGCCCAGAGCTGGGAATCAGGGGCTGGGTAAAGGAGGACTAGATACTTAACAAGATCAAGATTTTATTAGGAAGAAAAAGGGAAATATCAATGCTGTGTAGGAAATCAGTGATGTTTGCTACATTTCTCTGAGACTCATTTTCTCCATCTGCCAATGTGAGGAACAGCAGGTATGTTTCTGGGGAATTGGTGAGAAGTCAGGAAAAGGCAGGTGAGTAAGTGAATGAATGAATGAATGAATGGATAGGGAATGGTTAAAAATAAGGTTGGAGATGTGAGCTGGCCCAAATCACATCAAGGAGTTCTGGCTTTATTCTGCAGACATATGAGAGCTTTTGGAGTGTCTAAAGCAGGAAGTTAACAAGGTGACATTTGCATTGGAGTGAGAGAACGTGGCATTTTGTGGGTGGTTAAAGTAGAAAGGTCATTTGGTCAGAGAGTAAAGGGAATGAAAAGCTGCCTGGAATGGGGCAGAGAAACCAACTAGGAAAACCACTGAACTGTTTTCTCCTTAACCCTTCATCCAGGAGAAGGAAGTGAGGAGGAAAGAGTAGCTCCAGGTGGTGAGCTATGGGGTTATATTAGTGAAGCACACTCACAATAACCCTATTAATTCAGGCAGTTGGTCAGAAAGCTGTGTGTCATGCAATGGTTCTTGGCTAGGAAGGTGATGGAAAGAACATGGCTCATGGAGGACCTCATGAAAGAAAGGAGAGAACTCAAGAGGCCATGGGTTCGAGTTCTGACCACACCACTAACTTGCTTTGTTACCTGGGGCAAATGGATCCACCCTTCAGTTTTCTGTTTCATCATCTATAAAGAGCTGAACTCTCTCCAATGAGATCATTTCTTTGAGAATACTAATGTACTAGCAGGGACAGGTTCAGGTTTTGAGAGGCCTGAAGTTGAAACAAATGAGGACCTCTCTTTAAAGAAAAGAGTGCAAAATTAGATGAGAAGGTGAAATTTTATACGGAGACAAGAAACTTAACAAATTACACATTTTGAAGTGCCAAAAAACACTACAAACTTTACAAAATCAAAAAAATATCAAAATGTAATTATTAACCAATTGCTTGACAAACTGTTACAAATCTTTTCTACATGTTTTGGCTGCGTGTTTTTGTATCACTCCTTCATCAGAGGATGCTTTTATTATGTTTCTGAAAGAGGCCAGAAAGAGATGAAAACTTGTTTTTAATTATTGATAATTGGATGAGAGGGAACACGCAGCTGTGCTTGCAGCTTGTAGCCTCCCTACAGGTCTGTGACCTGCAAACACATGAATTCTAATGTACTTTATTTGACATGACTCCCACCAAAAAACATACATGTGGGTAACTGTATGCACCACATCCCTGAGTGGGTTCCTAACACGAGAGAATGTACATTTTTGCTTGGACATTGATGAGAGCTGTGCTCTCTGCTTACACCATGGCTCTCCTGATGGAAGAAAAACCTTGCACACATGCCTTTCACACCTTGTTCCTGCTCCATTGCCCATATCATTCTGATGCTTGTCAGGATCCAGGAGAGCTGTGTACAGTAGGGATATTCCTGAAAGCCAGATGGCTAGAGCAAATGACTATAAACCATGTTGCATGTCTCACTGAGCCAAAGTCAAATATGTCTGTATTGTTCCTTTGAAAGACCCAGCTATTCAGTAAATTATACTGGGACAAATGATCATCCCTAAAGGAAAGATCGTATGATTTCCCTATTACACATAAAGATCCCCAATAAATAACCTCAAATTAGCCTATATAAAGTCCTACATGTAAACAATAAAACCTA
The DNA here is from genome assembly GCA_004026585.1 of Noctilio leporinus. Taxonomy (NCBI): domain Eukaryota; kingdom Metazoa; phylum Chordata; class Mammalia; order Chiroptera; family Noctilionidae; genus Noctilio; species Noctilio leporinus. The sequence continues at coordinate 25,177 of PVIW01004149.1, read as the reverse complement.
CACTTAGAACACCTAGTAGCATCTCTTTTTGATGTTGTAATAGGGAAGGATAACTTAGATCAGATGGCAAAGGAAAACATCATAAAAGGAGGCAATAAAAAACTGTCTTCCTCAACATTTTAAATGTCTGTGAAAACAGACATCATAAAAACAAGCATCAATTTTGAACAGTCTCTTAACAGGGTTTCAAGTATTTTGCACATATTACCTCATTTAATCATATAACAATGAAATAAAGAGCATAGGTATGTGCTCCATTTTAAAGATGAGGAAACTGAGGCACATGGACATCAAAAAATTTTCCCAGTGCCACGTGGTCAGTTTATAAGTGGCTGAACCAAGTTAAGTGACACTGTAGCTTGACTCTCAAACCTGATGTCTTGACTCAATGTCTTATCCCTTCTCACCTTCTTGCCATGTTATTTGTGATAGAGTGAAAAGACATGCTACGGACCAAGAAAAGACCTTTGCTGTTTACGAAACCATCAAAAGATTAGCGTTCAAAAAAGGAGAAAAGTTTAGTCAAGGAACTAGTATAAATGACCTACGGACATGGACAACATGTGGGATTAATTGTAGGAGAGGGAATAGGGAGGGTGGGGTAGGGGAGAGCAGTGGGGGGGGGGGAATGGGATACATGTAACACAACAATAAATTAATAAAAGTAATTAGTATTCAGAATGTATACAGAACTTCTACATAGCAAGGAGAAAAGACAAACAGCTCTATAGAAAGTGGGCAAGAGACACAAACAGATCATTGATGAAAAAGGATGTTTGAAATGCCAACATACATACATATATAACCCTAAACAAAAATTAGTTTTGTTTCTGAATTTTATTTAAATGGAATAAAACTATACATCTCCTTTTTAGCATTGCTTTCCTTGCTCAAGATCATTTTGGGAATATTCTTTCATGATTATGTGTGCAACTGTAGTTTGTTTATTTTAATTGCTTTATAATATTCCCTTGTATGAATATAGTAAAATGAATTCATCCATTCTACTGTGGATGGATGGATATCTGAGTTGTTTCCAATTTTAGTGCAATAAAAGTCCACGTATAGAAGTTATGCTTTATTTGGATGTCCAGACATTTACTGTTTCTGAGCAGGGAGGGTGATTCAGGCATGTCAGGATGCCCTAACTTATTTCTTTAGGAAAAGGCTGAACCAAGCATGGCAAATGTGAAACCTGTTTAAATTCTGCAGTGATCACAGTGCTGTTAAATAATTTTCTGCACTTTCCTCTCTGTTGAAATCACTCACACTTTTTAAAAGAAAAAAGAAATTGTAAAGTGCTTGAAGTGTGAAGCATTCTGTGTCACCTTAGCTCCTGAGGCAGAGTGCAGAATTCTGTCTTTGATCCAGAGAAGCAGAATGAATAGCTCTGATGTGGCCCACCTGGCTGCCCTTCCTTCTATCTCCCATTCTAGCATGCTGCATGCATGAGTCCTCACAGGGCACTGGCTGGCTATGAGCCCCCCAGAGCACTGGCTGGCTTCCTGCTGCCCTGTGGCATCTCCCATTTCCTTCTATCTGCATTTGGATTTCCCTCTCAACTGCCAGGAAATGGACATGTCATGTCTTCAGATATGAAGTTGGTTACACAAAACTGAGCATAGTGACCCTGGGCTATCCCCCTATCTCACTCTGTAAAAGAGGCAGCTGTGGTTAAGCCAATTCTCTCTGGATTGCCTGCCTAGTGTCTGGGCTGCAGGAAAGGTAAGGAAAAAAGATTATGACTTTAGTTCATAAGGGAGTGGTATAGGACTTACCTCGATTCACCTGGACTATCCTTTAAACATGGTAGAACAAGATCAGAAGCGATCTGTCCCACAACATTCCTCCTCTTGCCTGTTACTGTGCCTCAGACTGATTCCACCATTCGAGAGCAATTCCTTTGAGTTAATTTATGGGAGTCCTGAGCAGAAAATTAACTCTATGGAGTTGGAGGTGGAGAAGGAATAATCACTGTTCAACACTTTATCTGAACCGGGTACTTTACATATAGCTTTGCATATACACTCTGCACAAGAACATCGCTAAGTTGCTCACAGTCAGAATCATAGAAAGTTGTAGGGCCAGAAATCCAAGCCAGGGCTGCTGTGGCTCAAATGCCCAAATGCTGCCATACTGCCTCCCAGCTATAGAATTCTATAGGATTCCATTCAGTCCTAGGTGCTGAATGGTGCCTCTTGAGGATGCTGGCTAAAGCCATTGTTTGAAACACAAGGCCTTAGAGAAGATGAAGTGACTTGCCAAAGGTCAAAGACAAGCTAGTTAGTGCAGGATTTGGGGCCAAGTATGCTGACCTCAACTACAGGTGTCCTAATGTTACACCACGATGGTTATCAGTGTACCTGGAGTGAGATGGGGTGGGTTTCCATACCTACACCCTGGAAAGTAAGGCAGTGTGTGTAATGGGAAGAGCACTAGGCCACGAGTTATTTTGGAGTCCGTCACTCCATTCCCCCAACTCTGTGATGTATGTTCTTTGACTTAACTTGATCCCACAGTAGGATTCTGACTCTCGCCTGTATGGAGGTGATGTTACTGATCCTACAGACCTGTTGTGATAATTAAATGAGGTGTGTTTTGAAAAGCATTTTGGAAGCAACAAAGTACTGAGCAAGTGCTACTGGTTGTTCTTATGAAATAATCTGAGGGCCACCTGGCCAGGGCTGCTGAGATGCTGGAATAGCTTGAGCTTAATTCCTTTCCCCAAGTTAGGTTCTAAGGGCACAAACAACAATGTAAAAGATTGTTCAAGAATGAGAAGCTAAAGCAAAGGTCACCAAAATGTTCTCTTAGCTTCTTACACATTTCGTTAACACTTCTATTTCACAAAACATGTTAACATGTGTTATTAACCTAGAATTGCCGAGCAGAGCTAGTACTTTTTATATATAAGGGGCTTCTTGAATTGAGGGCAGCGTGTTACTTTTAATGGGTCCCTAGCTCTCCTACCTTCTTGATATCCTTTAAGTTTTTATAACTTCCCCTAAAGGAGCAAATCATGGGAATCCAGCATTGTTTTTCCAATGAACCAGTCAGCCAGGAGATGGATGGGGAATGGATCTGGAGAATTCTGAAGGCCAGAGGCTGACTTATTTGTTTGTGTGGTTTGGCGAGGGGAAAGGGCAGCAGTGGGAATGGTCCACCCAATCCAGATTGGGGCAGGACAAGATGCATAGGTGGATGATGGAGGGAAAGAGTAGATTTAGGATAGTTTTGAGAAAAGAACAAAGCACCCTTCTCTTTGTTCTCTATAAATTAAGCACATTAAAAAAAAAAACAATTGCAATGGAAACTCTAGGCTTTGGCATATAGTCTTTTTTTATTGTTTGTTTATGATGCCATCACTGCTCTTGGTCTTTGGTAGATCTTCATTGGTTTGAACTAGCTCAATGTGTTCCACATGTGTTTGAAAGGACATATAGGTATACAGCTCTTTGTCAGAAATAAAACAGCCTATCAGCCAGTAATGAAAACATGGGAAGTGCAGATTATGATGAAATACTCACGCATTTTGTAACTTTTCCCATTGAGTTCTTTTTCAACGCACCAGTTTGGATGGGCAGACTGAAAGCTCCGTGAAGGAAGTAATTTTGTGCGCTTTGTTCCCCCAATGAATTCTCAGTCCTGGAAACAGTGCTTGGCAATAAATATTAATAAATAGTTGTTGAATTGAACTAATTGGGTATATTAGTCAGGGTTTTGCAGAGAAACATTACCAACAGGATATCTATGTATCATTTATTTATCTATCATCTCTCTATCTCTCATCAACTATCTATCATCTATATATCAAGTACTTTATTACCAGGCATTATTTCATGTGAGTATGCAGATTGAGAAGTCTCAGAATGTGCAGTCAGATTGCTAGAGACCAAGAAAGCTGAAGTGTAGTGTCAGCCCAAGTCTGAAGGCAGGAGACCCAGGAGAACCAATTGTGTAAGCTCCACATTCAAAGCCATCAAGCTCAAGACCCCAAAATAATTGCTCTTTCAGTTCAAGTCCAAAGGTAGGATAAGACCAATGTCCCAGCTCCCATGCCAGGAAGGAGGTGTCCCATCTTAGCCTTTTTGTTCTTTTCAAGTTCTTAATCAATTGGGAGAGGACCACCCACAGTAGAGAGGGCAATCTGCTTTACTCATTCTATTGATTCAACTATTAATCTCATCCAGAAGCATCCTCACAGACAGATCCAAAATAATGTCTGTCAAATGTCTTGGCACTGCAGGACCCAGTCAAGTGGACACTTAAAATCAACTGTCACACTGGGTACCTAGAGTATTATCTTTTATCTCTTGCCTCCTTCCATTTTCTCTTCTCCTCCTGATCCCCTTTGGTCTTTCCTACTCATTGACCTTTTCCCCATGTTCTAGAATAGCTGGTCCAGGATGATAACTATGATTTCTGGCTCTCCCTAGAGGAGCAGCTTCCATCCTCTGGCCTTCTCAGGAGATGGCTTGAGTCTTTAAGAGATCCACAAACATATTTTATGCTAACCCTGGCCAACTTTTAGAGAAGAACATGTAGATGTTATTGTGATAACAAAATGCCCCTTTAATTCTCTTTTGCCAATGGCCTCTGAAAGCCAGAAAAAGCCTAAGGGGACAAAAAAAATCTTATCCTACCAAAGATGTTTAATATGAAGTTGGGAGTGTGTGTATCAGGTGTGTTTAGCCCACTGCCTTGCTGCCTTGAAAGTCTTCTGGTGTCTTTTTACTCCAAGAGTAGATTTGGGTCCTGATTTTAAAAAGAATTTTTTGTTTTGTTTTTTGTTTTCCTTCTGAAGAGATGGCACTGTAGGTAGATGCAGAAAGAATTAGCTGGTTCCCTGAACTGTCTGTTCTGAGTGAGTCGCATATGCTCATCTTGGTCAGGAGACATAGCTTGGTGCTGCATGGCTGGGAGATAGTGGTCATTTTGGAGAAAGTTTCTCCTTACACAGATGGGAGAGAAGGAAGCAGGATCTTTATCTGCTAAAAGTCTCATGTAGGTAGGAGGCCTAAGATTTGGAATGATAATGAGTGGAGAGACCCCAAGTGGCTTTTGGGAAGATAAATTTCTTGGGAACTTGAGGATAGGTAACAGATGCTGCGTCAGTGTCCAGAATCTTGTGCTTCTGTGAAGCTTTCCTGCCCACCCAGGTCAGATTGTACTTATGCTTCTCTCAACTGGAGGATCCCAATTCAGTAGCTAAATGAAAGCAATCAAAGACTTTTAGTAAATATTCATCATTTAGATTCTTTTACTTGATTGTTTCAGGTTCAGGACAATAGGTTCCAATTGCATGTGGTATAAATTCCAACTTCTCAGCCTAGCATTAAAAACTCTCTGTGATGTGACATATATTTGACTTTGTAGTTTTGCTTCATGATACTGACATTCCCAACCCCTTCATTCTCTCCAAATTGGTATAATCATTGCTGTTCAAATTTGCTATTCTTTAGTTTGGATCTTTCCTCTGCCTATCAAAATCCTATTCTCGTTCCAGCTCCTGTCGCAATCCCTCCTGTGAAATATTTCCTGACCACCCCAGTGCAAATCAATCTATTCTTTGTCTCAAAAGCTATGGCCTTAAGGGACCAATGAACATTTTTAGGGTGATAAAAATGTTTTCTATCTTGATCATGGTGGTGGTTACCCAACTATATTAATTGTTAAAATATATCAAATATACTTCAAACAGGCAAATTTTATTACTTTCCAAGAAGAACATGTAGAAGTTATTGTGTTAACAAAATGCCCTTTTAATTCTCTTTTGCCAATGGCTTCTGAAAGCCAGAAAAAACCGAGGAGGACAAAATCTGGAACCATAACTTAAATACTGATATCTCCTGCTGCTGGACCCACCCCTTTAACAATGAACATACTTGCCGTGTGTTGGGACCTCTTCTTCCTTACATATACTGCTGAGAAGCAAAGAGACAGACACATCTGGAGTGTGAATTTGGGCAATAAAACAGAGGAATTTTTTGGGAGAAAAGACAAACCAGGTTACTTGTGGGGTCCAAAATACATAGGGCTGACAGGTGATGTAAAAACCAAAAAACAGAGAAAGGGGAGAGTGAGTCTGTTTCTGTGAGAGAGTCTCAGTGGTAGGGTCTGATGCCCAGAGAGGAAGGCGGTGCTGCATAAGAGCATGGTGACTGCCTCTTGAACCCTTCTGCTCTAGCTGCCTCAGTGATATCATTCAGGGAACTTGCTCTTCCAGCTGACATGCATAGGCCTTGAGAACAAGAAATGTACGTTAGCATCTATGTCATCCACACTTGTAAAAACCATTGAGTCTTCCCTAACACAGGGTAAGTTCACCCAGTTTCTCAGAGCTCTATGAGCAAATGTGCGGAATACACTGTTATGCATGAAAATTGCCACCTGGAAGATGTTAGGAAACTCCTGAAGCAGTGAACAGCCTAAAAAAAAATATATATATATATATATATATATATATATATATATATATCATTGCTCTAATAGAATTCTAAATCTAATTAAATCTGGGTGTTCACCAAGAAATATTATACTGATCAACTGAAAATTTAGCCTTAGGGTGCTTGGTTTAATAAAAATTAGGAAATGTTTTCCTTCTGGTTATGAAAGAAAAAGAAAGAAATGAGGAAAGGAGAGTTAAGAATTACTTAAGGGTTTTCTACCTATACACAAGTTTTCAAAACCCACTTTGGTGATGACCATGGGTGATGTCTATCATTTCCCAGGATTGTCATGACACTCTTAAAATAGGATCAAAACAGAATAGTTGCTAATCAAAGTGTGAATTTCTTTTTACATTCTCAGAGTGTTTTTAAAGATTAAGATTTGATTTTTTAAAATCACAGCAATGCATGCATCTAGTTTTTAAAAAATCAAATGGTACTGAAGGGCTTATAAGAAGCCACAGTCCTCTGCAGGGCACTATTCTCCCCAGTATTGTCCTCTTCTAGCTATTTCTTCCAGTATTTTTTCCACATTTTTGAATAATATCTGTAGCAGGACAATAAACAAATTTTTGCCTTGACCTCAGAGTTAGAGTTATAGCCTGAAAGATGAAAATAATAGGTACTAAGAACTTCCACTGTCCAAAGAGAATTGACAAGATGATAAAACTAATCTCCCAAGATCTTGCTAACTTATAGCAGAAATAGTAAGAATAGATAAGACTCATCGCAGGTTTTATTCTAAACCCTTTAGATTTATTTACTCATTAAACTATTGTAATGACCCTATGAAATTCCTCTATTTTAGACATAAGTAACTAAGGACTAGAAAGTTTAAGTAATCCTGGCTAATAGCATTTTTTAAAAAGATTTTATTCATTATTTTTAGAGACAGAGGAAGGGAGGGAGGATGAAAGGGAGAGAAACATCATTGTATGGTTACTTTTTACCTGCCTCCAGCTGGGGACCTGGCTGGAGACCTGGCTTGTAACCTGGGTATGTGCCTTGACTGGGAATCAAATCAGCAACACTTGGGTTTGCAGGCCAGTGCTCAATCCACTGAACCACACCAGCCAGGGAGGCCAAGGGCTCTTGACCATTACACGATACTGACTCTTGATGGTTTTGCTGCCATCATCCATTCCTTCCACTCTGGCCTTCATGGGGTGAATACCAGAAACTCTAGAAGGATTTTGCCATCAGCCCAGGGAGTGAAATCAGTGTCTTTTCTCTTCACTTTCCCTTGTACCTTTTCCACTGCAGCCTTAAACCAAGAAATAAAGAGTGTATTCCGAGCAAAGGTTAAGGTTTTTTATGAGGAGGAGAGACTGGCCTCTCAGTTCTCTGATGGAGGTGTTTTTGCAGCAGACTGGCTGATTTCCCTTGGTGTCTGTTTCAGCAGGGAGGAAAGGGTGACAGCAAGACAGGAGTAGGGGCATGGCAAGGGTGCTGGGTTTCCTATAGACTAAAGGGGCACAGGGAAATTAGCTGAGCTTGATCCACCTTGTTGGCACTCTGCCTGAAGGAACAGTAGAAGCAATAGGCCAAGGTGTGAGGTTGGGTGGGGTCAGAAGAGGCAAACTTGATGGTGGGAAGACTCCTGGGAGCCCTTCAAAAAACCCATTTATGATTCTTGTCTCATGGTCGATGACTAAGACCAGCCAGTGTTTACCAGGAAAGGCAATGGCAGTGTCCAGTCAATGTGAAGATGTTTACCATCTGACTCTGATCCCCATTTCTTGACCAGAGTTAAGGGCAGTGAAATTGCCAAGATGTCCCCTCCATGATCTGAGTTCCTTGGCTGACGCTCAGCAGATGGTAGAGAAGGAGAGCATTCAATAGAATGTAAGTAAGATTGAAGTTTTAAAATAAGGGAAGGTGGTTTGGACATTTCACTCCTTTCTTAAAATGATCAGAAAGTTATGGGGTCTGTCCAAGATGTTATTATGTAAAGGGCAAGTGAAATTCAATATAGCACAGTTGAAGGTAGAGATCAGAGAAGAAAATAAAATGATCTCATGTTAATGAAGGAGGATTCCCCAAAATGGAATTATCTTCTGGAGGGCAGGCCCCTCATAGTACAGGCTTCCCGCACTAGGTGGGTGTTAAAGGAATCCATCCGTATCAGTGTACCTGTTGGCATTGTTGTGAGAGGCTGTGTTTAGCTTCAGTAAATTTTTTTGGAAGACTTTTTCAATTTACCTGTGTACCTGCCCACACCACCTTAAGTGTTCAGTAGTTTTTGACCAAAAAAAACGGCATGACCTTCATGTCTCACCCTCCTTAGTCATCTGATTTTGCTCTAAGTGACTTTTCTTTTTAGTTTGTTTGTTTTCCCATATGAAAAAAGTCCTCAAAGGGAAACCTTTTGCTGATGTGGAAAGGTGAAACAAAAAAATGCGGAAGCCCTGGCTGGTGGCTCAGTGGATTGAGCACTGGCCTATGAACCCAAAGGTCACTGGTTTGATTCTCATTCAGGGCCCATAACCAGGTTGCAAGCCAGGTCTCCAGCCACCTCCTTAGCTAGAGGCAGGTGAAAGGCAACCATACATTGATGTTGCTCTCCCTCTCCTTCCTTCCTCCCTGTCCTGCTCTCTGAAAATAATTTTTTTAAAATCTTAAAATAAAAGGCCTCAAAAACAATAAAAAGCATCAAAGTTGATGAGTTCAAACACTTTTGAGCAGTGGAAAACAACTTCTTGATAGGCATATTGCATCATATGGAGAGAACTTTGAATGTGACTGAAGTTTAAACATGTAGGAATAAAATACACAGTTTTTAATAAATGCTGGGAATTTTTTTGTGTCCCGCCTTATACACCCTTATCTTAGACTGAAGGTTTATAGTACTCAGAGAAGCAGTTGGTGGCTTGACTGAATATATGTTTTTTACTGCTTCTTGTTGATTTTAGTTTCATTTTTTAAATTGTTGTTTTGTATTAGCAAAAGATAAATTTACTCCTTGTCATGCCTCTTCCTTACACACATACCTTCCCTTCTCTAGCCCACTCATTCCTCTATATTTAGAAAAATCAATCATAAAATTTATGTTATTGTGGCTATCTGGATATTGTTTGCTAGTGGGCCATACTTTTACTATGGTTACATTTCCTTTCTTGAAAATGTGAAGGAATAAATAATTATTTATTTTTCACTTACATTAAAAAACTTATACCATACATATCTTTAAATTATATATGTCTTTAAATTTTACCATTGGACCTACCCATTTCTTATACATGTATATGGCTATTTTACCTCCAAATGTTCACACATATGAAATCTTTAAATTATTTTCCCTCCTAGAGCTACCTGTCTTAAATGTCCTGTCTATAGTGTCTGTTCTTTGAAACTACTGCACAGCTATTATCCTGAAACTCTCCTTGGTCAATTTCCTCTGTTGGATTTAGTTTTTCTAAATCCAAGACTTTCCTTATTTTTTCTAATTTTGGTGGGATGTGCTCATTCCTCCCTCCCTCTCTTTTCCCTTTTCTTTTTCTTATCATTGCACATCTGAAAATATCTTCATTATAGTTTCCCATATTTTGCTCATATAGATGAGTAAAATATTCTATTTTGAATTAATCTGGATCTCTTTACCACCCCCTTCAAAAAAAAGCAGAACCTGAATCAAAAATATGCATTTAGGTACTTATTTGGTAAGGTACCAGAACAGAGGAGTGAGGACTGGGAGAGTGAAATAAAACTATGTGCAATTGCATTGGCCATTGCTACCAGTGACTGGTATGCCATCTCACCAGAACATTATGTGGGTTCACATGGAGGACAAAAGGGAGACACATGTACCCATCAGCTCCCATCTTCCATTGGTCAAGGATGTCCCCTTAGATTTTGTTCTTCATTTCCAGGCTGTGCATATGTACACACCAGTTACCACAGGTATCCCATGCCATGGCTTCAGAGATGCCCTCAGAATAGGAAGCAAGAGGGGTGTGGTGTGAATTTGGGTGGAGGTCTATTTAGCTTTTGAAGCCTGTTGGTGGAATTGGTTGCCATAATAGCAGCTGAAGCAAGAAATAGGACTGAAATGTTAGTGGTGGTTCATAAGAGCTATCTGATGCAGCCTGTTCAATCTATTCAAGCCCTTCATTAAGTCCAATTCATTATATAATCCTCTTCAAGGTGGCAATTTACTCTGAAAAGACATATGACAGATATATGTAACAACTTACAAGTCCCACTGCTGCACATGATTCAAAGATCATACTTAACATTTATCATTTTCCTCTTACTTTATCCATTTTAGATTTCCCTCACTGTTAACCAAAATTTTATTTGGTCTAGGTTGATTGCTGATGTGGTGACCTAGACCATTATTCCTGAGGGGTCTGAGCTTTTAGTTGCCTCACCTGTTTTGGTTTTGTTACTCATCACTGAACATGCTCTTATCAATGACCATATTCATTGGGCGTGAGGTCAGTAAGGATGTGCAGTGAATTTCTTGAGTTCCAGGTAGACTTCTTCACTTCCTGTAAACCTAGATCCTCTTGGTAATTAAGGTCAATTACTACTTCAAGTGGAGTTACTCTTTTTGGTTACTGGCCTATTGGGCTCCAAAATAACCAATGGGTAATCATATCTTCAATGCAAGTAAAGTCTTAAAAATTAAAAAATGATTTAATTTATATGCATATATATTCCTTTTCAAGTCCCCTGTACTTGTTTCATGATTGCAGTATCTTCTCTTATCCTTCTAAGTATAGCAAATGCATTTTTTTTGGGAGAAAAGAAATAATTTTATTTCTTGTGTTATTCTTATTTCTTTCAGGATTTTTAAAAGTCTATTTGTGCTTTAGTATCCTCCTTTCATGATGGAGGTTTCCCCTACTAGCCTGGAGATTCTTAGATTCTCATTCATATTAAAAAGGGATAATAAGAAAAACTGAATGAAACTCAGTGATTGGAGAATTTCTGAATAGAGGGATTAGGCAACAATGATATCTCCCAAATGTCAGTGTCTTGACTTCTTATCTTCTGTTTTGAGTACCAGTGACCAGTTGCATGGGTGCTGTGAGTGGGCCAAGTGATAGAAGCTTGGTGACCAAAATTCCTTTTGCAGACTTTCACTGAATTTCCTACTTTTAGTCTAACACCTTAACCATGGTCTTCACTTTATTTATGCCCTTAAATTTGGAATTACTTATCTTGGTTCCTCCAGAGAATAAACTTTGCATTTGTTGTTGTTGTTGTTGTTGGGGGAAATAGTTACTTATCTGCATTTAGTTTGGAAAGATACCTGTTTTGTGCAACAACTTTCAAGCAACCTACCTATCGTCAGTACCATGCTTGGTAGTTGCCTTCTCTTGCACCTGATGCTGAGCCCCCCCAATTAGCTCGTTTCCTCCCAGTATTCTCCTTGTAGGATCCTGCATTGTAGTTTATTCTATTCTGCTATTTCAGTTAGTTTTCCTCCACATACTTTCTATCCACAAACATGGAATAAACATTTATTTATGTCTTCATTAATTTCTTTTGGTAATATTTCATAGTTTATGCTGTTGGGTTTAGTTTGCTAGTATTTTGATGGGGGCTTTGCATCATATTTATAAGAGATTGCTATGTAATTTTCTTATGATGTTTTCCTCTGGCGTTGGGATCAGTGTAATGCTAGCTTCATAAAATGAGTTTAGAAGTATTTCCTCCTCTTCAATTTTGGAAGATTATGGGAAAGGTTGTATTAATTTTTCTTAAATGCTTGATAGAATTTAAGTGAAGCCATTTTATAATGAAATTTTCTTTTTGGGGTAGGTTTTTGATTACTGATTTAAGCTCTTAACTTTCTATAGGTCTCTTGATATAATCTATTTCTCCTTGGGTCAGTTTAGATAATTTGTGTGTCTATAGGATTTGTTCATTTCATCTAGCTTATCTCATTTGTTGGTGTACAATTTTTCATAGTATTTTGTATAATTCATCTTATTTCCTTTATTTTTATTTTAGAGGGATCAGAAAGAAAAATATTCCAGGTTAACTAACCAGGTCTAATTAGACCCTATAGTGTTTTATTAAAAAAAAGGAAATTAATATTTTAAAGTATATACTATATGGAAAGAACTGCATTAATTTCTTCCACAGTTATCTTACTAATATCTTTATAAGAATCTTTGAAATAAGTATGGATTCCATCAATTTACAGATAAAGAAACTGAAAGTCAAGTTTCTTAAGACACTTTGCCAAGATTACATAATTAATAAGTGGAAAAGACAAAATGTAAACCCTAACCTGTTTCATTCTGGAGCAATATTCTTTGCATAACATCATGTTACCTTAAAGCTTCTCTGGCTTCCAGGTCATCTCATGGGAACCTCAAACACCCTTTGAGTTGGCAGGTCTGATATTTATACGTTACTTCTTCTTCTTTTTTTTTTAAAATATTTTATTTCATTATTTTTAGAAAGAGGGGAAGGGAGAGAGGCAGAGAGGGAGAGAGACATCAATGTATGGTTGCATTTCACCTGCCTCCAGCCACAGACCTGACTGGAGACCTGGTTTGCAACCTGGTTATGTGTCCTGGCTGGGGAATCGAACCTGCGACCTTTGGGTTCGCAGGCCGGCGCCTTAACCACTGTGCTACCAGCCAGGGGATGTTACTTCTTGACAAACAAGGACGCTGAGGCCAAAGAAATTAAATAATGTTCACAAACATAGAACATAATTCAATGATAAGGCCAGAGCTACAACCAAGCTCTCTCAAGTCTAAATTTCATGTTCTTTCTCTGACAACAGTTGAATTCTAGCTCTGAGGGAAACTGAAACAGTGATGTTAACCAATTTTTAAGAATTTGTACACAAATTCAAGGAAAGGCTATCTTACCCTAAATAAATGGCCAAACATAAATCTATATGGAGTGAAATGTTAATGCAAAGTATGTAGGACTTGGGCAGCAAAAGCACTGGAAACCTGAGGGACCCTAACACATTTACAATAGAGACCATCCTCTAAATAAATCTGCTGACCTCCTACATCCCCTGCCCCAGTCAGTGATTTCAAATCTAACTGGGTATTGTGAAGCATCCCTGGTAGATCTGGCTGTAGGTAATACACTCTTTTCCTGTCGGTTTGAATTGACTCTGGGTGAATCCTGCTAGGCAAGCAGGGGAAGTTCCCATCCCAGCCCTTGTCACAGTGTATGCTGTCATTCCTAATGGGGAAATAATCAGCTCCTACCTTCCTTTGTCTCTCCTGATTAGAATCACTGGTGTTCTCCACGTTGGAGGCCAGACTCAGTGTGGTCCTGAGCCAGCCCTGACCAGGGCTGTGATGATCAGCAGCCTTAGCCCTGCCCGAAGGAGAGGGGCCTGGGATTGTTCCCCCTGTATATTGTTACCTGTCCTTCTGGTACTACGTGCTGCTTGCCTAGGTTTGTTGATTTATTCAGAAATAAGTGAGGATTCTTCCTTTCTGCATTTAACTTTCAGTTTATTATGGGGACTGGAGCTATAAACATGCCATTCCAGGCCTAAGATTGCCTCCTACCTCAAGGGGGCTGAAATCTCCTTCCTCTATTTTCACATCTTATCTGGGTCTCACTGTGAAGGGAGGCATAGCCCTTTGTACTTGTAAGACAAACTGTCCAGCCTTCTGGTTTGAATCTCTTTGTGTAGGCTCTGCGTGAGCCATCCTGGAGCTCACCAATCCCTGTGCTACGTGTATTGGATGATCCAACAAGTGTTGCCCTTAGATCTGGGAAGATGGCTTCTATTCTGGCTCACAGTTTAGAGAGTCCCATCAGGGCAACTCTCTAGTCAGGCCCTCCTCTTGGGGCTAGAAGATCATACCTTCACCTCTAGATCATGTTTCAGATCCTGAGATGCAAGAATTCTTTGCCCCAGCAGTCATGATCCTGCTTCTAGGGCCTTGGCAGCCTGGCCCCTTCTTGTTGGCAGAGTACACACTGTCTAGTCAGAGTGTAGAAGGTTGGTCAAAGGGCAGCTGGTGTGTGCTGTGGAAAGTGTTTGAACATGGGCAATGTGCAAGAACTCTTGCAAAGCAGGATATAACCTGGAGCAGGGAGAATGCAGTCAGCAAGGGGTTGTGGGTGAGAGATTCCACAATGCTGCATTCAGCACAGAACCTAGAGAAATGCAAGAACTCTACATTCTGACTTGGCTTTTCAGGTTGTTCTGAAGGTTATTTGTCAAGAAAAACCATAGACATCAGAGGTGGGACTCAGTTCAGCCCCTGTCCCATCCAGTCCCAACTTCCTCACTGTCACTTGCTTATGTTCTTGCAATACCATGTGTCTCACACTCAGGTTTAGCCAAAGCATAACATAAATAGCCCTTCAGCATTATAGGAGCTGCCCCAACCAACCCAGGAGAGGGGCCTGGAATTAGAATATACAAATAAAAATAACTGGGCTTTGGAAACCAGCACACCTCAATCTCAGCTCAGCTAGCAAGTAATTTGACTTCTTCAAGTCCTAATTTCTTCATTCGATACATGAGTAAGATATTTCTTACCTTAAGGTTGACATGTATTAAACAAAATATGTGAATCCAATGCTTGGCATAGTGCCTGGCCCATAATCAACCCTCAGCAAATGAGTCTCTCTCTCTTGCTAATTTTGGAAGACTTTACTTTCCTAGAACAGGATTGACCAATGCTAACTCATGGCCTTTTCTAGCATATTGCATAGAGGAGACATTTACCATCAGACTCTGATGTTTGCTCCAAAAGTGATCTTCCCTGACTGTCCAGTCTGCTCTTGGACACCTTCCCCCATCTTCCAAGCTGGAGTCTTCTTGCCAGGTTTAGTATCTTGCTTTTCCAGTCACATGGGCTATTCTATCTTGCTTCACCAATCTTGGAATGATTATTCAGAAGAAGGTTTTGTTTTGGTCTATTTGCCAGGAACTTTTCCCATAAGCAGTTCTGGAATAAATATTCTCATATATCCAGATTGACTTTCCTCCTTCCTAAGCTCTGATTCTCATGGCAGGTCTGGATATGGGCACCATCCATAATTCAGTTTGGGCTATGAATGAGGCCAACATGTCCTATTTCCTCAGGAAACAGAAGGCAGAAGGTGGGGTAATCACTCATGTCCAGAAAAGTGGAAGAGAGAGGAATGAAGTCCTTTGTAATGCCTTGAAGAGGAAGTAGGACATCCATGCCCAGCAAATTGCCAGGCAAGTGAATCTGTAACTCTTCCAAGTCTTTATTGCAACTTGGTTTTCAATAGGTTTCTTGGCAAATTTGAACTAAAAAATTCTATCTTGTGTTAGTTAAACCACAAGAATAAATTTCAGCCTATAAGTAGAATTCTATAACCAAACTTTCAGATGAAACCTGGCTGAATATACAGTGTGTGTGATAAATTGGCAAAATTTTAGTAAACTAAACAACATAACACAAAAGTGCTCTATTTTGAAATAAATTCATTCTTATATGTAACTACATAAATATAGTCATTGTTTTTAAAATTATTCATAAAAGTCTCCATTTGCTGAAATAATAGACTCAATTCAACTTTGTAATCTTGAGAATGCTTTCATTAACTTTTCTTTATCCATGGATATCATCATGTTTTCAATCTTAGCTTTAACAGCCTCTTTATTAGTATGAGGTTGTTTATTAACTTCTCTCTCACAAATGATCCATACATAATAGTCTAAAGGATTTGCATCTGGCGATCTAGTTGGCCAGATTTCCTTTGACCGGAATTCAGGAACATGGACACTGAGAAATGAAGCAGTCATTTGTGACTTGCTTCATCCATGATACAACTACTTCTCTCAAGACATCAAAGTAAACATCAGCATTCACCTTCAAACCTTGTGGGGAAAAATGCAGGGTTATGATATCTCCTTCAGTGCTGACAACACCTAACATCATCACTGTAGCAGGAAATTTCATTTTCATGACAATTGGGACTTCAATAAGATTCTTACAGAGCCACCTGTTGTTTTTCTGTTGACTATTTGGTCCTGCTGAGGATTCTTTGCATCTGAGAAGAAAATCAAAGGGTTTTCTTCTTTGGGATTTTTCCATTTTGTTAGCAGTTTCCTTGCTTTTTCAAAGCACCTTTCCTTTGTGTGTTGTGTCATAAATTGGCCTCTTCTAAGAACATATAATCTGTATCTGATATCTTCAGCAATAATCTTGGAAACAGTTGCATCCTACTTCTGCAGTTCTCTTGCTATAGAGTGCATTGACTTTCCAGGATCTTCATTGATGATCTCCTTCATTCTGTGTACAATATCTGGACTTGTGTGATCCTTGTGTGCCTTATGTGTTTTCCTTGTTGGTATGGTAACATCAGGATCAGCATCATATACCTTCTTCACATTGTAAGCTGTATGTGAAGGGATGTTATTGAAGTCTGTAATTTCCTTAGCATTTTGCCTGGCACATAGTCCAGATGTGCTCTGGACTTTGGTTGCTCTAGCATCATATTCGTTTGACATGATGGTTGCTCTCAGCATTTAATACTTTATATCTGAAACAATGATGTTAAATCATAACCTTAGAAATGTATTTTTTCAAAATAATACATTTTAAGAAATGTATAAGAAATACGTGAAATAAGATGCAAAGTAATTGCTAATTGATTGCACACACCCTGTATATAGAAGATACATGAAGAGGTGAACATTTGGTGGAGAATTTGGAATGAGTGGAATTACTATGAGTTTCCCACTAGGAAATTATCTCATAGATTATTGTCTAACACTGGCACTCCTTAACCCAGCTGCCTAAGGGAGAAGCCAGGTGACTTTGTCTTTCCTGGACTTTCCACAATCATTCAATCCTATACTTCAACCTTTTTGATAATCCTTAACTCCATCTACCTGTCTTCATTTCCACTGCCACTACCTTTTGACAGGCCACTTTCCCACAGTTTTCTAATTCCCCTGCTGCCTCCAATCTAGGTAGAACCTTTTATGGCTTCAAGGTATAAAGAAAACTTGTATAGGTTGGTCAGAAGGCTGGAGCCAAGGCTGAAGAGAAGACAGAAGGGATGTTTTCAGGGATTGGTCATAACACAGCTGTTAGATAGTGGCCATGCATTCCAGGTGCTCCCAACAGGGTAGCAAGATTTAGGAGTGAACAGAAGGAACTTACAGGCTCTAAAATGGCACGACTTTCTGGAAGTCCAGGATCACACTTGAGGATCACCAACTTTTAGTTTGGGTACCCCCTGACCCAAGGAGCAAGTTTTAAGACAAAGGCCTAAGTGCAGTTAGTTTACCTGAGCAATAATGGCAGGAAATGGTAGTGACAGACTAGTGGAGAAGGATGGAAAACTAACTCAGGAATGAGTAACAGAGTTGACCACCACCATGAAGGATGGTGCATGACCTCCAGATCTAGGAATAGTAACACCTGGTACTTGTGTATATAAATCCTTTACACAGTTATCAAGTTTCTTAGTTTGAGTTTGTCGTCTGTTTCCTGCCTGAGTCTGCTTATTACAGACTGGATTGGGTGGGCATTTAGAGAGTGCTGGTCTTCAGGTTTGGGGTCTAAGATCTAGAGTGGGGAGCAATACCGTCTTCCAGGACAAAGGGCTGCAGAATTAGGTTAAGATTGCAGGTTCTGGGCCCCAGTGGGTTGGAGTTTAGAATCAGAATCCAGGCCTTTGAAGGCATCTTACAAAATATGTTTTCAAACTGTTGATGGAGAGATGAAGAGAAGTGTTTATTCCCTTGTAGGTCAAGCATAGTCCCAAATTGTTAACCCCCTCCCCCCTCCAGTCATGTTGTGCACGGATAAAAGGTAAGGGGCTTCCTCCATGTGTCTCACGCTATGGCCTCAGACAAGTTTCATTCAGGAAGTGAAAGGTACATATTTATAATGAGGTTAAAGACCTGCTGTACCTCCTTCAAGGTGGAGGAAGCAGCTCAAAACTGCTCACCAAAGTAGCCTCTGAGAGAATTTGCAGTGGCATCCAAGAAGGACCCCATGTTTCCATGGAGTCCCGGTGGCCTCAGGTTCAATGTGACACCTGGGTGAGATATGGATCTGAGCACTGGCTACCTTCCACTTATTCCTGCTCCCTTTTCTGCCTTGTTCTGTCTGTGCCCCAGAAGGCTGACCTATCTGGGTTGTAGCAGCAGGCTTCCCCTCCCTCTCTCTAACTTCTGGTTGAGCTTAGCCCGTAGGAGAGGGGGGAAATGGGTCAGAGTTTATTTTCTTGTCTCCCTTCCTGTAAGGTTTTGGGGTCTCCCTCAGTGAAATGCTACATCTTGGACAATCAGATGTAAGTCCTGGTAAGTCCTTCCATTTCTGTTTTCTGTAGGCCTAGAGCTGGTAATAGCCTATAATTTTGTTAATGGCTCGTTTTAGTAAGCTTTCCTCCAATTACCCGGTTTGAATGAGCCATTTTGATCTAGAGTCGCTGTGGGTGGACTGGATTTCACAGTCAGATCAGTGTTGGAGGGAAGTTGCAGTGGATACAGGAGGCAGGCAGGAACTCAGAGGAGAACCGGCCAGTCTGACCAGCCTCGCTTGGCAGGGAAGGGAAGGGGGTTGCAACCTGAGGGCCCCAGAGGCCTGGTTCCCTCCAGAAATTTAGGCTTGGGCTGGGAGTAGTAGGCCATGTTCAGGCTTCACTTTCTAGAGGGGCAGATGCTCTTAATGCACCATGAGGTTTGGCCCTAAGACTCAGGGTGGCCTGCTAAGTAGGGCAGAAAGAGCAAGTACATACAACAAGGTGGTCTCATGGCTTTTTCTTACAACCAAATATGCCAGAAGCTGTCCTGGAACACAGGGAAACCACAGATTGGAAGACAACAGATGTGTGTTGATCAAGCAGCATTATGTGTCAGGTGCTTTATTCACATTCTCATTTGTTCTTCTTAACTATCCTTATAGCTGTTTTTGTCACCCCTATTTGATGGATAAGGACCACAAGGTTTAAGAAGATTCTGTAAAGCCCTCCAAATCACACAGACAGGAACTGCTGCAGAAGGGTTTTCACTCATGCTTTTTTCACTGTGCATGCCAACTCGCCCCTCCTCACAGGCGTGCCTCATGGGGGGCCCCACAGATAACCGTGTGAGCACTGTTCCTGATGCACCCCACCCCACCATTCAGACAAGTCTCCACTAATGTTGATCTGAAGGGTAATTTTCTTGTCAACTGTATAATTAATGGGCTGCACACTACAGTGGCCCTCTATTATTCTGTTTCTAGAAGATATATTTCAAAATGAAGAGCTGTTTAACCAATCACTTGGCAGACATATTACCCTTAGGTGTTTCTGTCAGTCAGTGTTTTCACACTTGGAGGCTGAAGTGGGCAGAATCAATTTGGGGACCTTCTCTGGGAAAGTGAAAGAAACTACACATTAGAAACTCATGGAATATCAGAACTTGTTTCCTATTAGCATCTAGTGGCATGTGGCCTGCCCTTGCAAGCTCCTTGGCCCTGCATTCCAGAGTGCCAGCATTGTCTGCCACTTCTAATAAAGCAGGAAGAGGTCTTTTGTGGTGGCTTTAAGATAATGTCTGGTACAGCGTGTGTGCCTGCTCTTTTTTAGCAATCAGAATGTTTATTTTGTTGTTCCTTTTACAAAGGCTCAAAGCAGTAGTTTTATAAGAGAATTTCAAGACTTCTGATAGCCTGGGAATGTGGTATGCATTTATTCAAAAACAAAATCTGAGGGATGCTTCAGAGGTGGCTTTTATGAAAAGAACATTTTACCAGATGCTCACTGAAGTTGGGGATTTTCAAAGGGATTTGAAAGACACCGTCAATTCTTGAAACTAACCACTCCTAACTGATTGGCCTCTTGCCCTGCCTAATGGTGGTTGAGGAGATGGAGATACTTGTAGAAACATGGCCGATGCCTGGTCCTTGGCTTACCTTGGTGTCCCCTGCAGGGGTCATATACCTGCTGATGGCCTCTTGCATCTCTGCCCAAGGGGGTCCTGCAGCCACAAGACTGCACAGCTCTTGAGCTTAGGGACAAGTTCAAAGTGCCAGGAATTCTCTCCCCCCGAGTGACTCTCAACCTATAAATGACAGAACATGGTGAATTAATACCCCAACCCTTCAAGGTAACACTTCTTTACCCTTCAGAGGGAAAGTTATAAGGTGAATCCATATGATTTTCCAAAAGGCTCCTAAGACATTGAGCCCCAATTGCCCACAGCAGGTGGACATTGATGGACAGCCCTATTTTGTTTATGTGAAAGCAGAGACTCCAAAAAGATGAATGGTCTTTCTTTCACATGCCATTCACACGGAGTAGATGTGTCTCACTTCACCCTGTATGGCCCACTTTTATCAGTTGTTGCTGCCAAAAGCCAGTTTCACCCAGGTGGTCTGACAGCACATTGTCTCATGTGAAACACAAGTTGCTCCTTTTCTGTTTTACATTTTCTTGGAGGCTATGCTATGGACCACTGGTGGAAACTCTCCCAGGAGCTACAAGGCACAGATTTCAACTGCAAGGGATTTATCACCCATGGGCCAACCCTTGTCAATGGGACATAGGAGCTCTTTGGTGTGTAAATGTTTCCTTTTCTGCCCCACTGGTAGACAGGCTACAAGACTGTTTCAGAGGGATGAAGGCTCAGTTACCCTCTCAAGTGACCAGTTCATGACCGTACTTCCAAATCTGCTTTCTCTCCTGTCTTCCACCCTTCCCAGTCCTCTGCTTCTGAGCCCTTTCAAAACCAAACCAAACCCTCCCTGGATGCAGCCTCCACAAGTGCTTCACAAGTAAGGGAGTGAGTGTAGGTTACAACAGTTGGTACCAGAGGAATCCCTAGAAAGCAGACACTGAGGATGGGATTTGGAAACCTCATCGCTTACTGTGAATGAGATGGTCATGTGAGCCCCATTGCTGGAGTAAGTGGGGTGTTGGTAACTACTGGCCTGCAGAAACCCTACTTTGACTAGGATTCACTGGAGGTGAGAGAAGTTGTGGGTGGAAGGCAAAGAAGGCACTGGCTCAGCTCAAGCAGGCATGAGGCTCATGGTTAGTATGAAGCTTCGGGAGTTGGCTGGTTTCTGTTAACACATTAAGGAGCCCTGAAGAAATAAAACAAAAAAGCTCAGGTCAGTCATGCATGGACTCAGGGCACGTTGGGAGCATCAGGAAATCTCCATGGAAGCATTTAAGGAGTCAGCTGTCTCAGCCTATGGGTCAAACTGTGCTGGAAATTAGGCTCAGGATTCAATGTGAAGAACAGAGGTAGAAAAAAGACCAAATGCACAGCCTTGGTAGATATCTTATGAAAAAAGAAGGGCTTTGATAGGGAAATAAAAAGTGGGACCCTGAGACAGCGAATGGGGATATTTGTTGGATGGCCTGAGAATCTTAAACCCTGGATTCTCCTGGGTTTGCCATGTCAGCAGGAAAAGTTCTCTCCCTTGATAGAGGAGAGCAATTTTCCCTTGCCTGGAGGTCTGCCAAAAGCTCACATGAAGAAATCCCCTTAGAAGATGATGTTTCTTCACCTCATGACACATCTCTCCATACCCTCATTGCTTCCAGAATAATAACCAGGGTCAGGCTTCAGTGCTGGAACATAGCCTCTCCCTGCTCTGGAAGATTTCTGTGGCATGCTCACCCAAAGAACTTGGCAAAGAGGTGCTGAGAGGGATCATGGGAAGGAAGCTGGCGGTGTCAGAGAAGGTGTGGTAGTAGAGGCAGGTGAGGACGTGGCATATACAGTTAGATAGGGGAGAATTTATTGGTAGGGCAACATTTTTCCCATCACTGGGGGCTAATGTCCTGTCAAGGGTCTCTTGAAGCTAGTCCTAATACCCTGCTCGGAGGGCTCCTTGAAGCTTCCACAGGATGATGGATTATAAGCAAGGTGTAATTGCTAGCACTGCTTTGGCAGAGTAACTAGTTAGTGGCCAAAAGGTTGAGAGAGGTGGGAATGTTAGAAAGGTTTAATCCATGAAACCAGAAAACCCAGCCCTTTACTAAAAAGCCCTCTCATCTCACTCCCTTCAGAAAAATGATTATAAAGATGCTGGTGAGGGGGCATCAAATTCTTTGGGAGATCTAGTGGCGGCAGTTCTCTTCTGGGTGGAGTTGGCATTTAGGGGTCATTCTCCTGGAGCTGAGTTCCCTGTTATCAACAGGGATAAGAGGACTTTAGCCCTGCAGGGGCCAGGTGGTGGCATTTAACTGACAAGGCAAGGCAGAAATAGTGTGATGGGCAGCAAGGCTGGAATGGCAACTACTGTATCCTGGATCTGCAGGACTTATGACAGTGGCCATGATATTTCTAGGGATAGAGTATACATAGGAAGTTGTCTAAGATAGTATTTAATTTGTATAATCACATAGAAAAATGATCGCAAAAAACAAATAGATAGCTGGTGATCAGAACGCTGACTCTAGTGACTCCCACAGGAGTGATGGTGTCTCCATCGGCATCCAGAGTGAAGGCCAACACTTCACTGACTTAAGAGGTCCCTTCAGAGGAGGACTCTGCAATACTGTCACAGACAATATAGTGTATATGTTTCCAAGTCTCCTTCTAAAAGGACCTTCAGTCATAGTAACTATACTCTGGCATAAGGAAATAGCCAGACCTCTCCAGAGCTGTGAGATATAGGGTCTGATCTGATATTGATTATCAAAGACCTGCAATATCAGTATATAATCCTTTGCCTTGAGTGGTGGCTTATGGAACCAGATGACACATACAGTTCTGATCCAAGTCATAGAATATTCAGTAGATTTATAGATCTACCATGTGGGTATTTTTCTAGTGCATGATTTGGATGGATATACAGAATATTCCAGATGGATACAAAGAATACTCCTATTGGTTTTCTGACTTGTGTGGTAAGAGCCTTCATGAGAGAAGTGATCAAATGAAAACCCAAAGCAACACAAGAGGAATCTAACATGTAGAACTAAAGTGGTAAGTGCTACTGATAGGGAGTAAATAATGCCAGTGAGGTGGCTCCCATTGTATTTCATCAGCTCACCAACAAAAATTATTTGCATTATCAAGTATGGCAGTGGGCTGCTATAACCTTAACCAAGGAACAGCACCACTTGCAGTTGCTATGCAAGATGTGGTATGTTTACTGGAATAGGTCAACACAGAGGTGGCACTTGGTATGTGGTACTTGATCAGGAAAGAGTACTTTTTTTAATCCCCATCATTAAGGAAGAATAAAAGCTATTAACTTTTATGTAGAAAGCATAGCGATACACACATTGCCTTGTCCTGTGTTAACTCTCCTTCTCTCCTATGATAACATTGTCCACAGGAACTTAAATCATCTTGACATTTCACACAACATCATAGTGTCCACGGTATGGATGACACCATGCAAATTTGATCTGATGCATAGCAAATGTCAAGTACTCTGGATGCATTAGTGTAACACATGTTGCCAGATAATCAAAATTCAGCATTATGCCACATTAGTAAAATATTTATGAATTCAATGATCTGGAACATAAATGACCTAAGTTATAAATCAATCTGAGCCCTTTATTAAGGAAGAGGCACTGTGCTAGCTGCCTCTGTATTTTGGAGGTAGCATATACTGCATTTAAGAATACCATTCGGACCTATTTATAGAATCAATTGTTAGGGCTGAAAGTTTGAACCGGGCCAAGAAAAAAGGTGAGTTCTGCAGCAGACCTAGGCTATCTGGCTGTTAAGGCCATATGCCCCAGCAGGTTTGAAGGTACTAGAGGTACCCACAAATCCTGATAGGAGAGTCACGATACAGATTCCTAAGATCCCAATGTATTAAAGCAAGGCATGCCTTCTGTGGCAGAGAGCTGCTTGCTGTTGAAAGTAATCTCCCAGCACACTGTTGTGCCTGGGTAGAGACTGAACAACTATGTGACATCATCTGACTATGAGGACAAAATTGCCCAACATCAGCTAGGTATTATCCAATATACTTAAGCAATAAGGTTGGGTAGGCACGGAAATAATTTATTGTATGATGGAAATAGTGCATTGAAAATTGGATTTGAACAAATCCTGAGGGCACAAATAAGAAACATGAATGGATGGCCCAGCCTTTCATGTTAACTATCATCCTTAGACTAATGCCTCTCTTTAAACTCTACTTATGGCTTCGTGGATGATCCATCTGAGCAACTGAAAGGGGATACATTTAGACGTGGTTCAGGTATGGCTTAATATATAATACACAAATATATATAAACATAAAAATATTATATATTATGTAATTATATGTATAATTATATGTTATATTAACATTTGCATATGTCCCCTAGTGCAAGAGTTTCTTCCTTGGAAACTAGGACCTCTATTTCAGCAGGGCCTAAGGTTTTAGAAATAACAAGAACAAAAATATATATTTTTTAATTTTATTTTTAAAAATTTTATTGATGTTGTATTACATCCATCCCCTTTTTGCTACCCTCTGTCCCCCTCCCCACCCACCCATTCCCCCCAAAGTCAATCCCACCTGTTGTCCATGTCCATGGTTCCTTTATACTAGGTTTTTGTCTAAACTGCTCCCCTTCCTTGCCTCTGCCTCCCCCTTCCCCCCTCCCCCCAACCCCTTTTCCCCGGACCACTGAAGGCCTATTCCTTGTATTCATATACTTGGTTCTGTTTTGCTTGTTGTTAGGTTTGCTCATTATTGTCCCGTAATGGGTGAGATCATATGATATTTGTCCTTCACTGACTGGCTTATTTCACTAAGCATAATACTCTCCAGTTCCATCCATGTTGTTGCAAAGGGTACAAGTTCCTTCTTTCTTTCTGCTATATAGAATTCCATTGTGTA